>PVIU01003773.1:0-138625 GCA_004026605.1 Ondatra zibethicus | reverse complement strand
TCATGCACACTGTCTCAGTGGGTGGACCAGCCCCTCACGGTCCTAACTTCCTTGCTCATCTTCTCCCACCTTCTGCCCTTCGACTGGACCTTGGGAGCTCAGTCCATTGCTCTGATGTGAATGTGGGTCTCTATCTCCATCCATGTGGCTGCCAATGGGGGCAGACTGAGAAGCCATCAACAATGACACTAGGACCTATCTCTTCTGCATGTATTATCTTTTTGGGAACCTAGTCTATTTGGATGCACACCTTCCTAGATTGGGATGGAGGGGGGAGGGCCTTGAACTTCCCACAGGGCAGGGTACCATGCCCTCTTTTAAGGAAGCAGGGGGAGGGAGGAGAGTTGGGGGGAGTGGGAGAGGACTGGGAGAAGGGGAGGAAATGTAAATTTTTTTGAATGGAAAAAAATAAAAGAATATGGAAAAAAATTGTGATTGCCAGGTTAAAAAAAAGGTGTACATTCTGAGGGGAAATAAGTATCAGGAAAAGATGTTGAGAGGGGTGTGGAACATGTTCTAGCTTTTGTATGATTTAGCAAGACTTAAAATAGGGCAAATATCAAGATTTGTAGTATGTAGGATTTTCAGATAATGAATCTATCTTCGTATTTATCTTATTTCTGATTAGTCTTGGGGCATTTCCTTAAACTCCCAGAGCCTAGTGTCCATAATTAGAAACTTCAGATAAAGCACATGTTATTAACTCTCCTTCTTAAAAAAGTGATCAACAGATATTACTTTCCGTAAACAACCTTCCATAATGCTTCATTTCATAACAAAAAAATTATCTTGAAGATATCATATAATGTCATTCTTTTGCCATTATGTGCTTCAATAATAGTACTCTTAGAGAATGAATTACTAGATGTATCTTTATTTGTATTTTTCTTGTCTGTGCTCTTTCTGAACTCTAATTCTCTAAGGTAATGATTCACTATTTCCTGGTTTTAGTTTTGAATTCTCCCTTTCTTCTTACCATGTGTTTTTCTTTGCAAGTGTGTATGTATTTGATTCCATATTTCTGAATCATATAAATATATAATTATTTCTCAGTTTATCAGCTTGAGTGTCTTTAGAGTTTTTTAGATATTGATTTTTCATGGATACATGCACAAAAGCATGAATGCATTCATATTTAGCTTCTCCTCTATAAAAAGTCATTATTATAGTTCACCCTCATTTTTTATCAACACTTAATGACTATACTGTGTAATTTAGTATATCTAACTTGTAACTTTAAATAGTAGTATGTTTATAATTCTCATCATTGTTTCATCAGTTTTATACCTTTGAAAATTTCATTTTTATTTTCTTTATCATATCCTCTATTTTTTATCAACTCTATCTAAGCTCTGTATGGTTATGGTTGTTAGAATCCCATCCTACTCTACAACCATATTAGTTTATCCACAGAAAAATATGCAAAGAATTTCAAGCATTCAGTGCTTACATTGTTGTCTCCTTTTATTTCAGAAACTCAACCTCATTACATTTATTTTCTGGGTTCGGAGTACTGTCCATGTGCTCTACAAGGGGTCATGCACTGTTCAGGGGATCATCAGAGTGCAGTCATTGTTTTGTTTGTTTTTAATTCAAATTCTGCCTCTGTATCTTGGCTTATTTGAGAATCATATTTTCTTTCATTTCTGCTTTCATGTAGACAGAACTAAGCTGATCATTCTCCAAACATCTTCTTGATATATAGAATCTATCTATGTCTGTCTGTCTGTCTGTCTGTGTATCTGTCTGTCTTCTTCATCATCTACCTTACATACCTACTAGTTATATACCTATTATCTATCCACCTACCATACAGCTGCAGTAACTGCTTTACTTTAAATTTGTCACTGCCATTATTATTTCTTTAGATAGTGAAAAACTTGCATGTTTGCCATTTTTGAGGGGAGGAACACAAAAAATAGTGTATAATATTCTAAGTGCTCAGCCTTCACACCTCCATGGTTTTATGTTTGCAGCTCTACTTGTCCCTCTTCCCACTCATGCGACCTTTTAGTCCATAAACTCTGTGATGAAAGCTTTTGCAGGCCTATTATTGATTGAAGATTCTGTTTTTCTTTTCCAATTTTACATGCTTTTCAACTTGCTTTCAAGAATCCTCTAAATGTGTTAGAATCCCTCACTCAATGATATGCTCTCTTATTGTATCTTCAAAATTACATTATCAGGAAGAGAGATTGAAGTTTGTGCTGGCTGGCTACTCTTTAAAATGGGAATCCATTGCTTTAAAATCCCAAATGCCTTCTCTTGCATCTGGGCTATAGTGGTCGCCTCTCATTACTCTCAATCTTTTCTTCACATTCTCACATTTTCTTTGTTTATTCTGTTTGTCCAGCTTTTGGTGTTTTCTCTGCTGTCTGTTTACTTAAATATTTTTCCTCTTTCTTTATATGGCTACCCTCTTATTTTTGGCTCAATTCAGTAACTTGCAACATTTTGGTTTACATATTGTACTATAACATATGTCATTTTTCTGTACAATGAAAAATGCTTTCTAAAATTTATTTTTAAAACACCATAATATTTGGTTTATCATTCTCATACTGTTTGTACGTAGATTAGCTCTTACATTTTTTTTGTCATAAAATATGGATAAACTATTCATATACTGGTATTTAATTTTTACTTATTTAACTTATATAAACTGTAAGGTTCTTGCTTTATTTTTCCAACTTCTAGGAAATGTGTACTTATGACCATTTTACCAATAACCTATCAACTGCATTTTGCACTGATTTGGTTCTTATTAACTTTTTTGTTACATCGATGAGGGTGTACGTGTGTGTTTGTCACTGTGTATGTACCAGTGTGCTATGAGTAGCCAAAGGACAACATATCTTCAGTTCTCTTTTTATTACCATGTGTGTTCCAGGGGATGAACTCACTCATGTTGCCAGGTTTGACAGCAAGTGCCTTCTGAGCCATCTCATTGGACCTGTACCTTATTATTTTAAGATCTAAGGAAGAAAGAAGATACCAAGAGGAATAATATTTCATTAGAAGCCCTATTTGAATCTTAGGTAAAGTGGTAACAATGGTAGAGCAATATAGAGATATTTGCAGCAAAGTGCATGTTTCTCAATGATGTTCTCTAAGTCAAATGAACTCTGAGTCCATGCCGCTTACGGTGGTGAGAAGTTCTGCATCATCTGACAGTATAGATTGCATCCCCCTCTATTGACCATACCGAAGCCTGGGTTTTATTTGAGGAAGGGCTGGAGCCTTTGGTTCTACTCTATGCTGGCCATCGCCACATCTGCTGTAGTTACTACTGTTATAGTAATTCAGAGCTCAAGCTCTGGAGCCAATGTCATTCATGTGAATGGGATATTTATTAATCATGCTCTGCCACCTCCTGCTGCCTATGCTGCTGATTAATCACCCACCTTCCTCGGCTTGGAAATGAGCGGCTCATAGAATTGCCAGGATGAAGTGATTGAAGCACCCAAGGTGGCAGTGATACCCTGCAGGACCTGCACCTGTTGTCTGCAGTTAGTCACTGCCACCATTACCACCACAACTACAGCTACATTCTTGCAGCAGGTTCTTGTTAGTCACTGCCACCATTACCACCACAACTACAGCTACATTCTTGCAGCAGGTTCTTGTTAGTCACTGCCACCATTACCACCACAACTACAGCTACATTCTTGCAGCAGGTTCTTGTTCTGTACTGGATTTTTTTAAATTCAGCAGCACAGTTATTCTCCTGGCATGTTTTTACAGTACTACTGTGCTTTCTTGGTTGCTTGCCTGATTGTAACTATCTTTGAATATTAAGTAGCTATAGGGATGTCCTATTACAAAACAGAAAATAAGAGATAGTGAGTATGAAATAAATATAGTCTTAGCCATTCAGTTTAAAGACAAAACAGCAAAGAATTGAGAATCTAAAAGTGGTGCACAATGCTGCCAAGATGGTGAAGAGGGAAGGTTAATTGGGGCACCTCCACTTATGGAGAATAAAGACAGCTGGCTATTGAGTATAAAGCTTGCATCTTATTATTTATTATGAAGCATGAAGGTATTGCACTTAAAGAGCTAAAAACAGAGATAATTACCAAAGTTTCCTGTTGGAAGGAGATATAGGTTAGGAGGCACTGTGACAATGGATGAGACTGATCAGCATAAGCCTCCCTACATTGTTCAATTTAAAAACTCATGGTCATCTACTCAATAAAAATAATGGAAAAGCTTCCTTAGAGTGAATGGAATGTCCAAAGATCTTGAGAGGAACTTTGTATTTACTTGATTACAGCAGTTCTTCAGAAGGTTTCCATCTACATCAGAATTGGTTTCCCATGAAGCTCAGAGACAGGTACAGCAGAGAGACAAGAACAGAGCCTATTCACTACAGATAGAGCTCTGAGGACAGACTCCAACCAAACAAATTCAAACAAAAGCAATCATACCCCAGTGTAGCTCAGTGGGCCAATGAGTGCATTAAGGTTATTTAAAGGGACAGATGGATCACTAAAAAAACCCAAGGGTGCATGGGTGACATTGTATTCCTGCTCAACTTGCACACAACTCTATCAAAGAAAGTCTCCTAACTTGTAGCAATTATTTACTGTTTACACATGACCTTGGTATGGTCCTTTTGAATTTTGTGACTTTATGCATTCTGTATATTTCCTGAGATTCGTTTAGCTTCATAAGCCCCTGAGTCTTATACTACCCTCACCCTCCAGAAGGGCATGTTTCAATATAGGGAAAATAGCTACATAACATATGCTTGCCTACTACTAATTTCAATGTATTTTAACAACCATAGCACACATACGATTTAAAGAAGTCACTCTTACTTTGCAAACATGTACAATTTCAAATTTAGAGCTCTATAATATTAGCTCATAAGATTTTACCATATGTAAATAAGCAGAATTATACCCTGTGTTGTTGATTCCCATGCTGCTCTTACAGAATATGCATAAATGTAGAAGGAGCCACAGTTCTGTGTGCAGAAGAGCATACTGAGAAGAAGGTGGGTGCAATGCAGGTGTAAGTAAAAACACATATTGCACAGACTTCATGGTGAAAGTTATTCATATTTATTAAAATCTATATCCAAGTAGATTTTTCTGTGCTAGAATTCAATGTATTCAATATACATCAAAATGTACTCTTTCTATTTTCGTTATCATATACTGAGGCTAGACTCTGAGACACATTCTCATTCGTCACAAACAAGCTTGGTTCTCACCAACTTGGAAGGGATTTCCATTATTTTTTCATTGTGAGAGCACTGTAGTGATTTCTGATCATGATTTCTAATCTCTGATTGTTTCTCATTCTCTCTGCAAAGCATGCAGATCAGCCTAAATTCACTCACTCACCTGGCACTGGAATAAGAGAATTCAGAGAATGGATCAAGAAAACAGGATTGTTTCAAAACTGAGTTTCTTATGTGAAGTGTCTCTATTTCCCCTTTGGACATTCCCTCCCGTTTTGTTTATCAGCATGCTATGTATGTCTTATCCTATTTCAGCAAGTTTTTTATTGGCACACACGTTTGTCATAAATTCTTAGAAATATATCAGTTTGTCTTTTTAAGTATTTGCTCATTCTTTTTCATTTGTGCATGTGCAGGTGGCTATGCATGTGTATGTATGAATATGGAGGTTAGAAGTAACACTTAGGTGCCATTCCTCAAGTAAAAATGGATGCGAAAAAGAATTCCCACACTACCTCAGAATTGAGTATAATAAAGGGTTATTTATTTAGCAGAAGACTCACAGATCACAGTCCTCTGCACAAATGGGGAACAGGAACTGAGTACAGCAGCTAGAAGAGAGAATGAGAGCACACTTTACCTAGGCACTTAAAATATAAGAGACCACACCCAAGTGGACTGGTATCTTAAAGGCTATTGTCTGAAGAAGTTCCTACAGCACCTTCCCCTTTTTGTTTAAATAAGAGTATTCCAAACCCAATACAAAACTATATACAATAAGAACATATTTCAAGTATAAACAATATCAAGCAAGAAACATATGCTAAATGTTTCAAAAATTATCCTATCTTAAGGAGTCTAAGTTTTGTATTACAAATAGATTGGCCAAGTCATGAGAGGAAAGTAGCTATGACTATCTAGTCTTCAACCCCATTGAAGTCCTGAGAAGGGAGATAATATTACTTGAGTAAGCAGGTAGTACAGTCAAGCAACTTCCAAAATGTACAATAAGTGACAGACACAACTGGCTACCTGGGCAATCACCCCAAGTCTCATTTGCAACGTTGGGGCAACCAACTTTGGCTAAGGCCTAGAGTAACTGACAGACCATTTTCAGAGGCAGGAGAATTTTCAGAACTGTCTTACCCTGTCTTGGCAAGATTTGACAGTCTTTTTTTCTTGTATCCTGTTTGTCCTGTCCAGACACTGTGCATTTTGTCAGTGGTTGAGGCATGGGAAATTCTTTGCCCAAAGGTCAGTTTTGTAAACAAGAAAACAAACTCTAAGTGGAGTGTCTTTGGTGCTCAACATTCTCTTGAGAATAGATAGATGCTGCCAGGATCAATTGTGTCTCACGTCAACAGAATCCTAATTTATTTAAATGCCATATTCTCCAGTTCTTTGAAGTGGTTGAAGATTACCTATCTATACATAATACAATCTTTATGTATCTTAAGAACCTGATTAGTCTAAGCATGACAAGCATGAATGACTATTGATCCATAATTCTTAATACTTATATAAATTAAAGACTAAGACTTCATATTAGAATATTAAACAATCTTCAAACAACTGTGCAATAAATGAGGACAAGGACTTCAAAATGTAAACAATGTATAAGTATCTTGAATAGAGGTAGCAATATGTATATATATCCTAAAATTGTATCAATATACAAAATATCTTAAACAGAGGTATTGCATACAATATGACAAAATAAATTTGTCTAGGTATACACATATTGTAAGCAGAAATATGAGCATATTTAATATAACATATATAATTTGAATTTGTTTCAATATACAAGAATCTATACCAATGTAAATTGCCTATAAGTAGTAGCTCACAAGTATTCACTCTATTACTCACTATTACTATTAATGTGAGTAAGTTTACCCTAATTATCCCATCCAGTTTCCTTCTCCCTTTTTTAGGGAGATCCCAGAGCCTACATAATTTCCACACCAACCACCAACCCTATACCAATTATAATCAAACCCTAACTGATGTCCCTAATCCTGAGGACAAACTTTGTTGGGAGAGGGGACGTTGTCTTCTAGAATTACTTCCAGCTGTTATGGTGGTGATATTCTTTCTATGAGATCCTAGCAGAGTAAAATGTTGATTAAGTTTCAAGATTACTGTCTGGTATAATTGCAAATAGTCTCTGAGTTTTTGGTAGGGTTTTCCTGAGGTGTCTATTTGGAGTTCTGGCTAAAACATTGTAAAAAGGCTCACCATTTCAGCTAACCAAGTTGGATTCATCTTGAGCAACTGGTACCCCAAACTTGTCATATAGTAGCACTTTCAGGATCATGACATCATATTAACCAGGTAGAATCATTGTTGTGGGGCCCCATCTTCTTCCTGGAAATTAAAAAATTACTCCAGGAAAATTCATTGTTCATTGTGGAAAACTTAAACATTATTTATGCAGACAAATATTCAATGAAAGGTACAATAGAGACAAAACTAGATAGGCAGAAAAGTAAATTTTTTCCTAAATTCTTTATTCTTTTTGTCCCATACCAGATGGCTCCTGACATGAGACAGAAACTCTGAATTTTTCTTTTAACAACATGCTTGGATTTAGAGAAGGACAGAGCCATTGTCCAACTCCAAAGCCTGCTTTGATTTTTAAGTGAGTCATGACTATTACTCCACGAGGCAGCATATATTGGTGATCCTGTCTGGATAGTTATCATTTCCTCTTTAGGCATGGAGTTGGGATTCATGTTGGGAGACAGATGAGGATGGGCACTAAAAAGAAATTCCACCTTAGCTCAGAATTGAATATAATAAAAGGTTATTAATTTAGGGATAGACTCACAAATTACAGTCCTCTGCATGAACGGGGAACAGGAACTGAATCTAGCAGCCAGAAGAAAGAGCAGGCACTGCTTTATGTTGGCATTTATAGTATAAGAGACCATGCCCAAGTGGGCTGGTATCTTAAAGGCTACTGACCAAAGGAGCTACTATAGCACTCGGTGCCATTTACTTTAGTATCTGAGACAGTCTCTTCATTGGCTAAAACTTGCCAATTAACTAACCTGGCTGCCTTGGAAATCCTAGCAATACTTCAGTCTCATCCCCCTCCCACAGTTAGTATTACACACAATCACCACGACACCAGATTTTTACCTAGGTTCTGAGAGTTGGAACAGAAGACTTCAGCAAATATTTTACCAATTGAACTATCCCTTAAGTTGTTCATATATTTGTGAAAACTGCTATAATATTTATAAATGTATTCTCTATACCATGATGCTTTGAAGTATGTATCCATTTGAAACAGACAAGTTTATTAAACTTATGTGAAATGAAATGTAAGTTGAGAGTAGAAAGGTGAATGCCAAAGGCTGCCAGTAGATTAATATGGGGAGATGTTTGTCAATGAACAAATTTCAGTAAGATAGGAGGGATAAACCCAAGATATCTGTTACACAACATGTGGACTCACAGTTAATAATAATCACAATGCAGTATGTTCTTGAAAGCTTCTGAGAGTAATTCTGTTGTTTTTGTTTGAGGCAAGATGTCATGTAGTTCAGGGTTGTGTGGAACTCCTTACATAGTAAAGTCTGAGTCTACACTCCTACTTCTCTTGCCTCTATCCCTCTACTGCTGGGATTACAGATATGCATTCCTACCCCCAAATATATGTGAATGTTTTGTAGATGTATTCATAGGGCCTGGGTTCTACAACTCTGTATGTTGATTAGTTATGGCTTTCTGTAGTGGTCTCTGTTTATTGAAAGGATAAGTTTCCTTGATCAAAGGCAAAGACTACACTTATCTGACTACTACTACTTTTACTACATTTAAAAGTGAACAAATTTTTATAGATTGTTGCTAGGAATTGTGCTGGTTTAGGAAATTAGTGGTTTCAGACTCTCCTCTGTGATTTCACTGGCACAGAGAAGTTAGGTTGCCAACACCAAACACCTTACGAACATGACTTCTCAAATAAGAGCTGAACAAGAAGGACATCAATGAACTCACTAAACTGCATGGGGAAAAGGCCCATAAAGTCTCACCCACACGCAAAGAACTACAGGCAACTGAGTAAAGCTGAAAGCGGAAGAGGTGGCCCACCTGAGGGAAGAGTATGCCAATTGATTGTCTAGTGAAAATGATCAGCCCTAAAAACATACTTACAAATAACATTATATGGGTTCAATAGGTTATATTTGGGAATATTTGTGTATATATGCCCTTGTGGTATGATTGAGCATCCTTTGGGTATATACCCAAAAGCAATATTGTTGTGTCTTGAGGTAGGTTATTTTCTAATTTTATGAGAAATCACCATACTGATTTCCAAAGCACCTGTACAAGTTTGCACTCCCACCAGCAATGGAGGAGCATTCCTCTTACCCCATATTCTCTTCAGCATAAACTGTCATATCTATGTTCATAGCAGTATTATTTGTAATAGCCAGAACCTGGAAACAACCTAGATGCCTCTCAACTGAAGAATGGATAAAGAAAATGTGGTACATTTACACAATGGAGTACTATACCACAGTAAAAAAAAAAAATACATCTTGTAATTTGCAGGCAAATGGATGGATCTAAAAAAACCAAACATATTGAGTGAGGTAACCCAGACCTATAAACACAAATATATTATATACTCACTCATATGTGGCTTCTAGATATAAAGCAAAAGATGACCAGCCTACAGCCCACAACCCCAGAGAACCTAGACAACAAAGAAGTTCCTAAGAGAGACATACATGGATCTAATCTTCATGTGAAGTAGAAAAGGACAAGATCACCTGAGTAAATTGGGAGTGTGGGAATTATGGGAGAGGGTAAAAGGGGAGGGGGAGATAGGGAGGGGAGCAGAGAAAATGTATAACTTAATAAAAACAATAAACAAAGCAAAACAAATACATATATGCATACAATGACAACTGGTGAAGAAAAGAGGCTATACAAGTAAAGGATAGCGGGGAGGGCTCTATGGGAGGGTTTGGATGTAGGAAAAGGAAGAGAGAAATGTTATAATTAAAATAAAATTTCAAAAATAAAAAAGAAAAATGTATGCGAAATAACATGGTGTATTCACTTGATCTTTTCAACCACTACAGTTTCAGCTTTTACATTGCACATCACCTAGACCTTCTGTTGACTTTTATTCCCCAGTACCTTTCCTACCTGTTATTGTTTTTCCACACAAATATAAGTATTTGGAAAAATATCAAAGAATTTTGACTCATGGCTCTCTTGAATTAATCATATTTTTTTGTCCTTTAGAATAGCTTCACAAGGCCTGTTTTATTTACTTTTTTCTTCCTTGTGGTTTTAGCATGATTAGATTTTGTGTGGGATTTTAGGCTTTCAGCATTTTGAATGAAGGACAGGGGTTATGCTGTTTTGGAAAATACTTAACAAAACTATTATAAAAGATGACAAGGTTAAGAATGGTTAGGATTATAATATACATAATTCAGGTGACCTCAGAAACTTGAAACACTGAAAATGAATACGTCTGATTTTAGGTTAATTTTGAATTGAGAAGGGCATTTCATACTTAAATGTTAATGCACTTAATTCCCAAAGTTTTTTTGGCATTTTTAATTTTAACATCGTTCTGAAAAATCTGAAGGAAAATATAAAAAATAATTCTAATAACATTTTATGTGCTAATGATACTTCTACAAATAAAATTTGGTTGTAATAGAAGAATATTGTCTACATTATTCATGATTAATGTCTATATTATTATCATATATTTTTGTGATTCTTGGTTAAGAATAATGAATTCTTGCCAGGCGGTGGTGGCGCACACCTTTAATCCCAGCATTTGGGAGGCAGAGGCAGGTGAATCTCTGGGAGTTCAAGGCCAGCCTGGTCTGAAAGAGCTAGTTCCAGGACAGTCACAAAAAACTACAGAGAAACCCTGTCTCGAAAATAAAAAAAAAAAAAAGAATAATGAATTCTTACGTAATGATTTTGGCTTTCCCATTTTAATGATAGTTATTTGCCAATATTTTTCAATAAATCAGGATCAGAAAACCTTTTAGGGAGAATAACATTTTTAAATATAGGTTAGTTGAAATTGCTTTAATTAGGTGCAAGCTACATGCCTAAATGATGACACACTGTGGCAGACCCAACTGAAAGATAGATGGATTTCTTACATTACTATTACTACTAAATTGTATTAAAACATTTTCTCTCATCTTTCACACTAAAAGTTATTATTCATAAGATGTTCTTTCTTCAGTAGGTAAAATTAGTATACCAGGGCCCAGTTAGACAAGAAATCAATTTCTTGATGCTTGTGATTCATAGAGAATACGGGCAGAAAAAGTCACAAAAAGCCATATCATTGGTTGCTGGCTCCTGTGCCGCTGGATCACTTAGGTCGCCAAAGGTCATCTCAGAGGACATATATCACCATGCCTTCTGATATCTCTTCATAGCCTGTTAAGTAGAAATATTTATTTACCTATATCAGTTGTGTCCCAAATACAATTCCCTGCAGTAATTTAAAATAAATTTCTTTAGTGTTTCTATGCATATTCCCTACTCAATTCTACATGTAGGGCTGAGTGAAAAAGGATAGTTTGTGTCACTGAAAGCCTGGCAACATTGAAAACCAATTATATATATGTTTATTCCTCAACCAGTTGTGATACTATCTGTCTATGAGAGCTAACTCTGGGCAATGCGAGCTGGTGTGTTCCAAGGTGGGCTGGTAGCTGCCACACTCTCTTCTGTCACATCTAGCAGATGTGTCACGCAAGCCTCTAAAGAAACAGAATCCCCTTAACTTCCATGGTCAACAAAATTCAACAGAGACACAAGTTGAAGACACATGTTCCTTTGAAGTTAGGAAAAAAGGAAGGTGTTATTCTCAAGAGCAAACACAAAGACAGTTTCTCCACAGACTTTTTTTTTTCAAGAAAAGCCGTGGCAAGAGGCAAAGCTTGCACTGCAAGTTTTACGATATCACTAGAGGCTCTCACAGTGGAGGGTATGAAGAGTTCTTTATACCCTGATCCTTTGGCCTTTCTTCAACTGTTTCAAAGCCAAATTACAGTTTTAGGTCAGATTCATAATGTGTTGAACTTAGAATGCCACTGTCTGCAGAGTCAGTCATCCCGGGCTGTTCTTTGGCGTGGCCAGTCATGCTCTGAATCCAACGACTCGTGTTCACCCAAGCCTAGAAACTGTTTTCCATTTATGGTTTTGTTGCTGTAATTTGTAGATAAAACTATGTAAGCTTTCAAAATTGGAATGAAAATCTTGAGAAAAAGGTCATTTAAGTAGATTATTTGGATATATTGTCAGTACAGGCTCATGGTGTGCATTTCCATCCCATCCGTTCTCCCCAGTCTAGACAGTCTGGAAGGCTTAGCCCACTATTTCTGTATAGCATCTCTCCTGGACATAGACTTCATCCCTCTGTCTCTTCCATTGCATGGATGTTAGGGAGCAATTGAGGCCTTAGTGTTCTAACTTCCCATCAGGCAATTCCTTTTCTTGTAGTTCTAAAATATCCTGGTCCTTATTTCATTATTGTAGGCTCTGAATGCAAAGAATTCCAATATTCACATGGAAACAGCATCTGCTTTTCTTTATGTTTGTGTTTCCTTTGTAAAGGTGGCTGAGCACAGAACTCTAGCAATCAGATATTGGCACGAGGCACAAATGCGTTTAAAAGTATTTGCATGGCATTTTAGGAATCAGTCTATAAAATTCTGTGGTGTCAAGAATAATATTCATATCTCCTACTTGAAAACTGATGATGCCTAAAATAAATCAGTTGTACATTTAGATAAACTTTTCTTCTGTAATTTGTTTTAGAAATGGATACGCATATGAAAGTATGTCAAATTTTGAGTCATTAGACTCAAGATATTTTTATGGAGGAATTATGTTGTCAGTTGTGTTTATAATAGTCCATAAATCTATTCACTTGATTAATATAAAAATCTCTAATATTGTACAATATGCTAAGCGTTCCCTCTACAGTCTCTTTGTTTCTTCACCCTAGAAGGAAGTATTGATGACTGGAATGCTTATGTCAGCCTCAATTACTGAACCTTGGGTGATTTTCACTTAATCAAGTACTTAATATGTCTGGTAATTCTGACCTGGGACAGTTATGGATTCCTGTCCTTATAAAATGAAAGGCCAGTTAAAAAAAAAAAAAGAAACTGTCTTTGTTGGAGAAAAGACAAGCAGACTGTTGTCTTTGTAGGTCCTCACTTCTTTTCCCTCAGTGAGAATAAGAAGCTGCCCAAGTGACTGTTGTTCACATGAAGCTGCTGCCATTATTTGCTTGTCCTCAACTCAGGTGAGGTGTGGGCATGCATATATTGTTCACATGTAAGAGCCAAGATCACCTCGTGATGCTCATGACAAAATACGGAGATAAAATGACTTATCTCCATTATTGCTTCCCTGGGAAAAGAGCATAAACATGTGCCATAAATTCTTGGTGTTTACACTCATAGTTGACCTTTACAGCAGTCCTCTGTGAGTAATGCCTTCTGAGGGAGCTCTGAATGTAAAGACAGGTGATTTATAGGGCACAAAAAGTATTTGGAAGCCATTTATCAACTCTATTACACTTTCCTTTCTTTCCTATCCTAAAAACAAATGAGTTAGCATCACATTTTTTCCTCTGGCTTCTCTACAGCAGGATTTCCAGAAACCTCCAGTTCGTGACTAGACACATGACAAAGTCTTTCCTATAGGAGCAAAGCACACATGTCAAAAGTATTTCATATGATTCAAAACAAACGCTGTGACAGAAATACTGTCACTGTAAAAAGAACACCTCCTTGTTGACAATTCTGATGTTTTAACAAGAAAATAAGTTGTGCTTTGGGATATATTGAGTTAAATCAGATGTAGTTTTGACTCCTGCCTTCTATATCATTGCTTATTACTGTCAAACAGTGTAAATTACTAGGAAGATCTGAAAAATTAAAAGGATGTAATATCATGGAATGTCGGGAGAAAAAGAAAGAATATGTGTTTAATGACATATTAATTAATGCCTAATCAAATGGTTGTATGAGAGCCTATGAATGCATCAAGGGACTTGGCTTTAATCTCAGCAGCCAAGTGAATGAATAAATTAATAATAGAGCATGAGATATACTGTCAAATCTATTATTTCACCACATAGACTCCAAAAGCCTAAGTAACAGTGAAAAGGCACATAAGCTTTCGGAGAGATCCTATCCATCGCACCTATATCTTTCCTTCCGCATTTTGCCCCACCCCAATGAAGCTGCTGGATCCTTATTTTTGTTCCAGAAGTTCATTCATGAAATTAAAAATTGGAGGTATACTAAAATCTTGTTCTTTCTATTTCACTGATGTTTTTTGAAATGTATCCATTATTTTAAAAGTATTTTATTATATATAATCATTGTATATGGCATACTGTGCTACTTAAGGACATTCCATAAAAATACATATTGTACATTGTGCATGCTCCCCTTCATGCCCCCCATATTCCATATTTTTACCCTCCTACTGCCTGTTAGTCCTCTTTGTTCCCTAGAAGGCTTGCTTCTCCTTTCATGTTATATATACATACATGATTTTGTGTATCTTTATGTGAACTAGGGATCATGTATAAAAGAAAAGATATACTAATAATCTTCCTGAGGCAAATATAGTTGTCTAAACTTGCATACATTTTTTCTGAAAGTGGCACAACTTTGTTCTTCCTTATGACCAAAACTGTCCATTTAATTTTTTTAAACCACATTTTCTTCAAGCATTCCTCTGTTTGGGGACATGTACATGGCTTCCACAAGCTAGCCATTGTGATTAGTGCTTCAGTGAACATTGATATGCAAGTATGACTGGTGTGTTGATGAGGAGTCCTTTATGACAACACCCCGGAGAGCTCCAGTTGTGTCGTATGTTAGATCTACTTTCAGCTTTTGAGGAACCTCTATACCGACCCTCAGTTTGACTGGGGAGAGATGGAATCTGATGGCTAGTGAGGTTGATTACTGTTTCATATGTTTAATAGTCATTTGTATTTAATATTTTGAGACTGACTATTTTATTAGCTGTTTTAATGATTTGGTCATTTGATTGCTTGCTGTTTATTTTATTGAGTTCTTTGTGTATTTTGGTAATTTGTCTTCTATAAGATGTATAGCTGGAACAGATTTTTGTTGCATTCTATTTTTATTAGCAGTTTTCTTTGTTGTGCTGAAGATTTTTAATTTCATGGCACCCCACTAGCTAACTGTTGACCTAATTTCTTGAGAGATTAGAGCCCTATTTAAGAAACTTTTGCCTCTGTTAGTGTCTTAAGATATTTTGTCTGTTTTTCCTCTAATAGTTTCAGAATTTGGGGTCTTACATTAGGATGTTTGATCCATTTGGATTTGATTTTTGTGCATAGTAAGATTTAGGGAGATAGTTTCATTTATATATGGATGTTCAGTTCTCTACCACCAGTTTTTGAAGAGGTTCCCTTATTCCAGTATATATTTTGGGGCATTTGTCATTCTCTTTAGTGTTGGGATTATTGGTTTGTGCTACTGCAGGTTGCTACATTGCTAGATTTTAATTTATCTTCCCATTACCTTTTTTGCATATTTTCTCTTTTCCCCCTCAAAATTCTCCTTCTGCTTATTTTGATGTCAATTCATCCACTCATCTTCCTTCAACATGTTGCTTGTGAGTGGTCAGGGATCTGTACAGTAACTGTGATTCTATAGCACAGCTATAGTGAGTGGTCAGGGATCTGTGCAGTAACTGTGATTATATAGCACAGCTTTTTATATGTCAGGCTTTGCCATCATACTGTAGAATCCATATTATTCTCAAATTAATTCTTTGGATTTAGTTCGGAGTTAACCCTAATTCTGACAGAGAAGATTTTGAAATGAAAAACAATTATCATGAAAATAAATATTTGTAGAACTTTTCTTAGAATCTCTAGTCAAGGTGTTTCATAAGGTAAACTGTGAATGTTCTACCTTATCCAGTGACTAATGTAGGATTTTCCTCTGTGTGCTGTGACTATCACTGGTTAAATAAAAGAACTGCTTTGCGCCTGTAACAGAGCTATAAGGGAACAGAGATGGGGGGAACTAAGCAGAATGCTGGGAGAAAGGAGGCAGAGTCAGAGAGAGAAGCCATGTAACCCTGCTGGAGCCAGATGAAACTTTACCCGGTAAGCCACAGCCATGTGGCGATACACAGATTAATAGAAATGGGTTAAATTAATATGTAAGAGTTATCCAATAAAAAGCTAGAGCTAATGGGCCAAGCAGTGATTTAAATAATACAGTTTCTATGTTATTATTTCAGGAGTCTGGGCAGGCGGAAAACAAAAAAGTAGCCTCCTTACTACAAGTGACTCCATTATCATTATGTATATATTGAAGGATGCTCTGTCAGGTCTCTCCCTCCTTCAATAAAGTAATTCAGGTTATTAAGTCTTTTAATGAGTTAATGTGAGTAACTTACAAATGTTGAAATGTGAAGAATAGCATTCCATGTGTGTTTAGGGAGATGGCTATGTGAGTAGGT
This sequence comes from Ondatra zibethicus, assembly GCA_004026605.1. NCBI lineage: Eukaryota > Metazoa > Chordata > Mammalia > Rodentia > Cricetidae > Ondatra > Ondatra zibethicus. The sequence goes on along the minus strand of PVIU01003773.1, from coordinate 121,899 downwards.
CAGAAATGTGAAGAATAGCATTCCATGTGTGTTTAGGGAGATGGCTATGTGAGTAGGTCAGAAATGTCTTTTTTTTTTCAGTAAATCAGGTAGCTATTCTTTATTTTTCTTGTTGATACATTAAATAGAAGTTTGACAAAAACAACTAAATGAAGGTTTTGTTTTTGGTCACACAGTCTTGGTTGGGGAGGCATGGTGGCAGGAACAGTTGACCACCTTGTATTCAAATTCAAGAAACCAGGAGAGATGACTTCTCATACTCAGCTAGCTTTCACTTTTTTAAACAGTCCAGGACCCATAGGTCAGAAATGTCTTAACTTTGTAAAGCTATGGCAGGCATGCCAACTTTGAAATGACAAGACACAAACCTTATATTGTTTCCCACTGCTTGAATGCGTGGGTTCATATTCTTAGCATTTCATAAAAGTACATAAAAGTAGAAAATATATTACAATAAATAAAGTATGAGTACAAGATTTGGTAGAAAGGAAAATGTAATTTAATCTTCAATATTTGCCCTTGTGAGGGTAAGTGTTATATTTTCTTTTCTGTAATATATACATATATACTGCATATACATGGTTTAAGAATTTTCTAAACTTAAATTTATCACATAAAACTTGGACAAAATAATGGAAACTGGTTGTTTTTGGAATATATCCTAGAATATTCCATACTAAGGGGTTTCCAGGCAAATGTTTTGATTTAAGCCAAATTCTAGGATTAGATAACTTTTGTAAACTGTGAGGAGACATTAATTATCACGTTAGGACATTTATAAATTATTCATATATCAAATTCCCATTCTTAGAACATAGCCAATAAATAAAATTCAATCTGTAGGGTGTTCATGCGAAGTCAGAATTATGTAAAAGCTTGCAATCTTGCATACTAAAAATAGAAAACAGTGTCCTTAACCAACTTTCTGCTTACTTCTAAGGCAGCCAGCCTTCAGCAATAAAAACCTTTCCTTCAAGAAACTAAATATGCCTGGTAAGCACCATGACTCATTCCCCCAAGGAAAATTTGTCTCCTTAGTTTTTTATGACTTATTATTTCTTTCTTTCTTTCTCTTCCTTCCGAAGTCTTCTGCCCATTTGATTAGTTTCTAGTCTCTTCCTGGGGACAGGCCGAATTGTTTTTATGTCTCTGCATTCTTTGGTGGCTACATGAGTGCTTCATCATCATGCACCTACTTAGATTTTCCCTCTGCCATGAATCTTTAGCAGATTATCCCAAGTTCCATCTGCCAGCTGCAACTCTGGACTCTTCACTTCTGTAGCCTTTACTTCTAATTCCCGAGTGTTGTAGTTTTATTTGCTTTAGATTTCCCACTCACTCAGATAGCACATTAACGGAAGTGACCAGGGACTTCATAAAATCTTTGCCACCATGTGCTATGCTGCCTTTTATATTATATGAAATGTATTAGGTTTTCTCATTGTTTAAAATAAGATACCTAAGGGACTAAAAATACTCAACATTTCACAGAAACATGTTGAGTCTAGTTCAGATCCACTTAGACTGCAGTGTTAGATGGTTGCTCCCATAACTCATGTCTAATACATTTTGGGATGGCCAGGGAATCCCTGCTAACTTGGGATAAAGGGTTTATATCAGATTGTAAATTAACTGTCACTTATAGATATAGCATTCATCTGACATGTAAAATTTAAAGCTTATTATCTTAAGCCTTGTTAAGATATAATTGACTTTCTAAACCACAGATACCTAACATATTCTTAAGAACAAAATAACGTCAAAAATCTTCACTACACACAAATGAACACACAAAATCACACACACATGAACAGAAATGAACAGAAATATTTTTGGAAATCATAGATATGTTTTGGTTTTGGTGATGATGCCATGAATATATGTAGATGCCCATACACATTAAGGTAATATTTTTATCTAAAGAAAAGTTAAAAACGAATGAATACATTTTGTTTCTCTGACTGTGTTTTCACATGTGAGTTGGCGCACATGCACACAGATGTGCATGCAAAGGCCAGAGGTTGGTATGGACGTCTTTCTTGATCACTTCACTTTATTTTTTGAGTCAGCGTATCTCACTTAAACCGGGGCTCCTTTATCCAGTTAGTCCAGTTGTTTGGAGACTTCCAGGGATCCTCTTCTCTCTCTCCCCCAGCACTGGGATTGCAGGTATGTGTTTTTATTCTTGGTGTATTATGTGGGTGCTAAAAAATCATACTCAGGTCCACCTGTTTGCTTGTTAAGCAACTCTACAAACTAAGACATCCCCATAACTTTCTGAAGCAAAATTTTCCTTTGAGAAAAGAAGGCATCAGTGTAATGACAAACACTGGAGGAGAAAGATTCTTTGTCATAGTAAGGGTGTTGAAGATAGCAGACATATTCCTCTGACAACTGTGATCTATTCATGGGAAAAATTAGTTGTGATTGACTTGTTTTCTATTATGTCGCAAGCTTTGTACTACTGGATCTGTGTCTGAGATACCAGTAATCGCTGGTATTTAGGTACAACCAAGTACAACGTTGATAAAGCAGATAGATGGTGTTAAGTCTGTCAGAGGGATGTGATAGGCTCTTGTGTCTGAAGCAGAAATTCATTCAAGCTTATATTTAGCACTTACCTTCTTCCGGCTTGTGCTAAGATCTAGGAATCAACTACCCAGTTCTGACCTATGCTTGGATGTGTGAGCACCCTGGGCTTCCATTGGTCCAGAGGACACAATCTGAAATGGTTGAAACTTGAACTATACTTTGTCTTGCTACCTGACCTGCTTTTGCACTTGCATGAAATGTCCTTGTCAGGCAGAAATTTTGCATGGGCCATTGGTGTGGTGAGGTGAGCTTTCTGAGGCTTTTACTCCTGTGGTTCACTACTATGATAAATCTGAAGTCCTTGCCCTTCAATCCTGCTGTTACTGAGAGGCTCTGGCAACTTTGGTTTCCATTGGCATCTTTTCTCCTTCTGTTCTGCTTTGTCTTCATTCATGAGAAGCATTCTGCCTCAAGATCTAAATACTACATATGATTTGCTGTTATGTTAGAGTGAGAGTAACAATCCAAACTTTGCAAGTCACATTTTCATTTACTTTTCTAAATAAGATTTAGTGACATACATCTTGGGCATACTGTGAAACCACATTGTCTCTCTTGAATGTATACATTGTATTTGGGGATATAAGTTAAAATGTTTAAGCTGTTATTTCATTTCATGAAGCCACATGGCATTTTCTGCATGACATTCTGTGTAGTGGCATCTTGGTATTATAAGGATCCTGGCCAAACCTATGAGAAATTATTTGCCTGTGTGCTATGCTCATCAGCAGCCCAGACTGGTTGTTATGTAAAGGAAAGATTGCTTATTTCTAAAAATATATTTCTTTTCTCACCAAAGGAATCTCTTGGATTTTTAAATTTATTCACATGAAATTTGTCTGAAATAAAATCTTGGAATATGGGGCTAGAGAAATGGCTTAGCAGTTAAGAGCACTCACTGCCCATGTGGAGTTTCTGGTTTAGATTCCCGGCACCCAGATGACTCAAAACCATCTGCATCTCCAGTTCCAGGGGATTTGATATCGTGTCCATAAGCACCAAAACCACATGAATACACACAGGCAAACACTCATACACATAAAATAATCTAAAACATCTGTATTTTTATTTTCATGTTAGAAGTTATTAATTTCCTTTACACATATGTTCATGTACTCGCAGAAACACATAACTCACACGCATTCACATAACACATGCACACACACATTCACACACATACTCATGTACTCAGCCCTCCTGCCCACCATTCACAGACATACACAGATACACTGACACAAATTCACACACACTCACATACCACACAGTCTCACACCACATACACACACACACAATCATACACCACACACACTCTTATACCACACACACACACACACACACACACACAATCATACACCACACACACTCTTATACCACACACACACACACACACACACACACACACACCACATATTACACATCATAATACATACCTACACACACAAATGAAAAGTTCATTTTAAAGTCAACTCTAAGTAAAACATTGAGATGTAAAAACCATAATGTGCCAGTGTAGTTCCATTTCATATTCTTCTTAGTATTTAAAAAATGTACTTGCTTGGAATCCAGCCACACTTGTGATACCAGCACAGAAAAAGCTGAAACAGGAAGATTGTGAATTCAAGGTCAGTTTAGGCTACATTGCAGCATTTTATCTCAAAAGCAAAGCAAAACAAACAAAAGCTTTGATCTTTTAGAGAAATTATTGAAATGGCTTATTTTTTTACTTGCTTTAAGATACCATATTATTCATTTCCTTCTGGTTTATATTTTCCCTGAATAATATGCATCAGTATCTATGACTTGTATCTAAAAGGGGTGAAGTATTAGAAAGGAGAAACTTGCAGAGTATGGGAGAAATGCGCTCAAAATACATCATGCACTTGAACGAAATGGTCTTATGAAACATTATATAATAAAACTAAAAAAAGATAGAAAAATTAATACAAATGCCATCATGTTTGGTCCACAGTTCAAGGAATCGGAATAAAAAGAATATCATCACACAGGGCATCAAAGTAATAGAGGTCACTGCCCTAAACAGTCACTCAGAATTATGTGACACGAATTAAATGCCATGAACAAGATGTAAGGAAACAAAATAGAATGAAAACATGTCCCCCCCCATTGGTAATAAAATAAAATAAAATTCAATGAAGGTTCAATTATGAAAACTGTAAGTCTACAGACCTAAGGCCTAGGCTAAGGAAGTACACTAATTGGAATTTTAAAATATGCATATAGGACTGGAGAGTTGGCTCAGAAGATGAGTGTTTTTGGCTCTTATAGAAGACCTGGTTTAGGTTTCCAGGATCCAGCTCACAAACACCTATAACTCCAGCTACAGGGAATCCTGTCTTCTTCTGGACCAATAACACTCACACTTATGTGTGTATATTCCCACACAGACCTGCACATATATACATAGTTAAAAATAAATCTTTAAAAAAAAAAAACATCTATTTATTGGACATTCTCCTACTGAGAAAAATAAGAAGAACTTGCACACATTAAAATTTAACAACATTTGTAACTGAAAAAATACATTAAAATGAGTAGGAGATCATTCTTATTTTCTACTAGGGATTCATAGATAGATTATAAAATGACTGGCAAGACCCTGTATAGTGTTCTAACTTCACACACTTGCATAGGTGTGCCTTCCAGCATCATTCCTGACGCCCACTCCTCAGTGGAATAACAGCAGATGAGAATGTTATGGCACTGTTTGCTTATGTGTAAACAGGGGCCGGGTGGGTCACTATTGATTGAAATGCCACTTAGGGGATGGAGTAAGAGTGTGAATCATGTGTTGGTGTCTTGGAAAAGGCAAAACCCATTATATGAGGTTCTAATTTTGAGGTGTGGAGTTTTGACTGCTGTAGTTCTTTAGTTAAAAATAATTACATCACTTTCCCCTTCCCTTTCTTTCTTTCAACTCTTCCCATGTCTCTCCAGCCTCTCCCATGGACCCTTCTCATTGCCTCTCATAGCCTCGCTTTCTCTGATTTTCACTGATACACAGAACTTGAAACTTGGAGCTAGTGTCTAGCTTTGATCAATGGTAAGGACTAACATAATCCTGATAGTAAATGGAATATGATATTAATATCTGCATTCTTTACTCATGGGAGAAAATAACAACTAAGGGTATCAGAGAGTGGACAATAGACTTCCTTGGAAGGGGTAATGCACTAGCATGCTTATGCAAAGCAAGTTTCACTTTGTGTTAAAATAACACATTTTCTTTGTTTTGCTTTTAATTGGAAATAGTAATGAAATTTTTCTTTTGCCTAATAATCCATCTAGATTCTGTATTTGGTCTGAACAGTTACCCATGATTTATGTTGGTACTATCATAGCATTGATTCTCTAAAAGTACCAAGACTTCTTAGAAAACTACCTATATTGGCCATTTCACTGTCACTTTGGGTAGTTACTCAAGTATTATTTCTTAGAGATTTATGATCCTTTCTCAGAATTTGAACCTCCCGACATGACATTTGTTTCCTCTAACTGAAATACTAAAGGAAATCTTAATTTAAAACTGACCTTAGGAACACACTCAGAAAAATCACAAAAGACTATTAACCTTTTATTTAACTTTTTCTGTTGTGTTTATATGGATAAAATATTCTTATTGTAATATTTAAGAACTGGTATAAAGTTCCTAGACTATGTCGATGTCCCTTGTGTTCATGTCTTCTGGTGTTTCTTTGCTGGCATCAAACAATAGCTTAATTTCAGCAATTTATTTTTTTAAGATTTATTTATTTATTATGTGTACAGCATTCCTTCCATATGTGCCCGCATGCCAGAAGGGGGCGCCAGGTCTCATTATAGATGGCTGTGAGCCACCATGTGTTTGCTGGGAATTGAACTCAGGACCTCTGGAAGAGCAGTCAGTGCTCTTAACCACTGAGCCATCTCCCCAGCCCCCAGCAATTTAAAAATATTGGCTAGGAACAGTGCCCAGTAGTAAAATTCTTGTGTATTGTGTGCAAAGTTGAGGCTGACACATAAAGATAAATTAAAGAAAAGAATGAATGAATGAATAGTAGAGAGAAAGGAACTAAGAAAGGATGGAAGAAAGAAAGGAAGGAAGGAAGGGAGGGAGGGAGGGAGGGATGGAGGGAGGGAGGAAGGGAAATAACCAAATAGTTGAAAAACCAACCAAATATTGAAAATAAGTCCCTATCAGTTGTTAGATCTTTAATCTTTCCTATTTTAAGTTTATTTGTCTTCCACAGGTAGTTTTATTTTATTCTGATATATTCTTAAAAGCACTTGCAATAAACTACAAGTCATAAATGGCAAACACACTGAGACCAAGTTTCTGCTGGTGGTATTTAAGTAGCTTTGAGACTGTACTTTTGGATCAAGCCAGTTTTTCTTTTTTTTTTTTATACATTGTTTTGTTTTATTTTTCCATTCAAAAACATAATTAAAGAAATAAAATTTTTACCTTTCTTCCCCTTCTCCCGGTCCCCTCCCGCTACCCCCCACCCCTCCTCCCTCCCCCTTCTTCCTTGAAAGAGGGCATGGTTCCCTGCCCTGTTGGAAGTCCAAGGCCCACCCCTAATGGTAATAAAGAAGCTAGTAAGTTCATGGTATAGCTAAACAAGCAGAACTACAGAAAACAATTACCTTGTTGACAGTGCTGCAAAAGAATGCTTAGTGCTTTTGTTTAGAATATCATTAATGTTTTCATGTTCTACATTCTGGATGTAAGGACTTTCTTTCTCATTTTCTTAACCAATCAATAAATCTTAATGACTTAATAGACTACATGTCTGTAAACAGAAACAATGCATTTATACCTTTTTCATTTCCTTCTGCCTTCAGAAAACAGAAACTCTTATTGATTATCCTAATGTTCATTACAATATAAACCTACAGAGGTATAAGAAAAATCTTTGTTGTAAGGTGATATAATTGGAAATATGGGTTATATTCCAAGATATCTACACAATGCTATATTTGAGAGTGAGGCACAAAGCCATTACAGACCAGATATTGTAAGGAACTTCTGTGGTTTTTATTGAATAGATACTTTCAAAATCTGCTTGGAAAAGCTGCCCTAGTCCCTGACTTACACAATTCCCTACCTCCCAGATGAGTAAGGAATTTTGCTTCCTGATAAACTCAGGAATGCAAGAATTATTCTGGCAATCTGAAGAAGAGAATTATTCAATCCAATCTATGGATGTTGCTGGTGAATTTTTGTGGTAATTGGCTTAGAATCTTTGCCAATAAGTTTGAATGTCCAGTTTGAGATTCCTTAAAAACAAAAATAAGCAAAACAAAACAAATAAGTAAAACTTTCAACAAAGCAAATTCACGAGGTTTATGTGGCCATTCTTTGTTCTTGCTGAGCCTCTGTCAGTAATCATGTCACCAATAATTAGATCAGTCTTCATGAAAGAGAAAGTTTATATCAGCTTTGACTATGTTTTATTAAAAGAAGAGATGTTGACTGAGGTTTCTGTCCTGCCTGGTTTCTGTCCTCCCACCAGTTCCCACAGCCATTTAGCCCCAAAGAAATCACACAGAGGTCTATATTAATGATAAACATATTGGCCCATTAGCTCAGGGTTTGTATTAGCGCTTATAATGTATATCAGCCCATTATTCCTGTCTATGTTAGCCACATGGCTCAGTACCTTTTCTAGTGGGGCAGGTCACATCTTTCTTCTTTTGTGTCTGGGCAGGACTGCAGAAAGAGATTCCTTCTTCCCAGAATACTCCCATTCTCCTTGCCCTGACTCTACTTCCTGTCTGGTTGTCCTGCCTATACTTCCTGCCTGGTTACTGGCCAATCAGCGTTTATTTAAAACATAATTGACAGAATATAGACAATTCTCCCACAACAAAGAGAGACTGCAGAGATTAAAAACAAATATCTTATGTCTTTGTGGTTCATCAGGCCAGATACTATTTATTGTCTATAAGCTATTTTTAAGATCAGTCTATAAATTTCATAGTTTTATTGCCAATATGTAATTTATACTCAATCCTGTCGTCTTGCACCCATTGTCAACCTTCACCAGTTTTAAAAGAAAAAAAAATTTAGTGTTCAATTTCAACTCTTCAAACGAATGCAGTTAATTTTTCTTCTATCCTTAGATATAATATTATACTGAAAACTAAAGGTTGATCACTTGAGTCTTTACTGGAAATCCACACAGCTGCATAGCTGGCCTGTTAACCCTCTCTACTGGGGTCTAAAGGAGCCCTGTGAGTTTCAACTGGATGACTTGATGTTGGTTTTACAACAAATCATATGTGAACAGACTTTGTGTTGAGAACTACTGTGTAGAGCAGTCATAGTTCATTGGAACTCCAGCATCAACCATCCCCTGATGGTGGAAATAATCAAGACTGTGGACACTTAACAAATCACCTTTGTCCTACACCATTACCCCAATCATTATGACATCAAATTAAGAAATTTATTAGATTGTCACCGTCATTGTTACCCTATCATTAAAATGTGCTAGGGTTTAAGGCATCTTCTACTTGGATGTATTTGTTTCCAGGACCAAAGCTCAAGGGTTTCTCCAAGCATTAATCTTTGCTTTTGCTTTTCATTCTAAAGTGCGCTTTTTACTAAACTCCTGGTTACTTGCACCACTAGGCAAACATGTTCTATTGCAATGTTCCAGCAGATGGTTCAGTTAGTTGTTCACCAATGGCAACTTGCTGAACTGAGCTCCACAGACTAACCTGTAGGTCTGAAATATGCTCCTCCTTATGCAAAAGGCAGTCTCCATTCTACCAACACTCCTCTCTATTCTACTAAAGCTGATGTAGGTTACTTTATGCATTGAAGTCTTTGACTTTCCTGAGCCCATTTACCTTTCTATAAAGATACTTACAGATGCAAATAAAGAATATTAACAGAAAAAAATCCATCTCAGTTTACATCAGTGAGGGTGTTTGATGTGGGAACACATTCTCCATTTCATGTTCACTATACATAAGCTTATGTGTGTGTGCTGGCCACTGAATGCATACCTCTTGCTTGTGTGGCTAGCACTTTACCAGCCTACCCATCTTCATCCTTCTGCATTTTTCTTGTAAAACAAGAGAAATAAGAATCCTCGAAAATTAAGTGTGAAAACTGATTTTAGATGAGAGAGCAGAGATTTTTTCTGTGTGTACAAGTAGGCTAAAAAATTGGCCCTAAATAAATAATCATGTCATTTAAAGTTATATTTGTTCTTAGGATAATTTGTCATAGAATAGGTGTGACATCTGTTTCACAGGAGCATCTATGTTTACTTTTATTTAATTATTTTTTAAAGGTTTTGTACAAGTATATGTCATATGTTGGCATGTTGCTAACATGATTGTCTTCTCAATCTCCCTTTACTCACAACTTTCTTCCCGATTAGTCCTCTTTGCCCTGTCATAGACAAGTGATTTCTACTTTCATGTCATATATTCTTAAGCAATATTATGTATTTATATAAAAATCTGGGAACTGCTCCAATGAAAGAAAACACAATGTGTGTCTTTCTGAGACTGACTTAAGTCAGGTACTAGGATTGATATCAGTGCCAACTATTTTGTTTTTACAGGAGCAATTTTATCCCTCAGAAATAAATGCAGAATTATAAAATGTAAAGCAGAAATATGGAATCACATTTAAAATACTAGAAACATTCAAAACATTATGTTAACATTAAGAATTATTGCTATTTACAAATCTATAAGGCAAACTAATGAAGTTTCATCCTCAGCTCATTTCTTCAAAGATTTCATATAATTTCACCAAGACTGTTAGCAGTCTAACTAAAATCCAACCATGAAACTACAGTGCCTTTTGGTGCAATGTCTTCCTTACTTTTTCCACATTATTAGGCAATGCAAAGCAACAATCAATATGTGTCCATGGGGTGTAGTGGGTTGGGCCTTGAGATACTATACTGACTCTTCCTTGTGCTCATATTTGTCTTGGGGAGGAGAAAAGAGACACCTGACAGTGATGAGTATTTACACCACACACTCTCTATCCCATTTAATCTTCACTTTACTAAGCAAATGTTATTTTACTATTCTAATATCTCAGATAAAGCTGACACTGTGAAGGAGTTTATCAGAATTTTAGATAGGTACATGCTTGTACTTGATTTTATGAAAGTCAAGTAAATAATGTGAAGTCTCTCAGGAATTCTACACTTTACCAACATGCACAGTGCTGCAGAATAAACACAAATTCAGATCAGGGGAATTAATTGACTGCATACTCAATTTAATTGCAGAAAAAAAATAAAGATCATTAGTGAGAGTCACTCTAAGGTACAGCCAGAAGCATTTGGAATGATTTCATGGTTGAAGATAGGATCTAAGGAAAGCTGGTTAATATTTCTTCAGGGTTGTTGCCTCACCCTGAAGCCACCTGGATTCAGCTGGTACTGTATCTTCTGTGCTGGCTGTACGGTAACTATTTCTTATTCTCAGGAACAGCTCTCTTTCAAAGGAACCTAGTAGCTATTCCAGGAATAAGAAACAGTGTTGTAATGAGAACTTTGTGACATCATCTGTTCTCACATTGGCTCTCTCAAGCCTTACTGCTGTGGTCAGTGCACTGGTTCATCACTAAGACATTTGGAAAATGCTAATAAGTTTCTTTGTGTATTTGTATTTTATTTCTTTGATAGCTCATAATAACCAAGAATCAAAGATGAACTCATTAGTAACTTTTCTTGGTCTTCCTAAAATGGAAACATAAAAGTAAAGGGAGAAAAGGCTATAGTGTTTCAAGAGAGTTGCAATAACAATACTCAACTGGTTAACTGGTTATTTTAAATAGAGGTAAATTCAATGCAAATTTTTTACTATCTTTTTCTATGTTAAACATATGTCTTATTTAAGAAATATTCCTAAACATGTAAAAATATTCAACTTAAATTAAACCTTTGAATTGTTTTAAATAAATTGCATCAAAATGAACAGTGACAAATTATTTGTAATAATTTTTCATTTATTTCAATACATGAATCTTGTAGATAGGGAGCATTATAGATTGTTCCCATAAAAAGAAAGGCACATTTCAAATTTAATAACCATTTCATTACAACTCTGTTACCTGGCATAGAATTCATAAAATAAAAATAGCAATTATATTTTAGAAAAAACTTATTTATAAGAGCAAAACTTACATGGAACTAGAAGTTACTTTCTTAGCTTTAAGTTTATGAGAAGCAATACGGCATATAGTGGGTACAAAGAGCCTCTAAGATAAGATAACAATAGGTTCGAAAGTATTTAAGAATGGTATTCCTGATCTCATTTACAATAAGGTGTGCAGCTATTTCTCAAAACCATAATGTGGCTTGCAGCATTCCCATTCACTGCACAGCTGAGTAATACATTGGCATATGATTTACATTGCGCTGAAGTAAGCATTTTAGTAATTCTAGGTGATATTGCCAATGCCTACAAGCAGCACCTTGGGAAGCAGTTAGATATGCACACACACATTTTGAAAGAGCCATATTCAAGTGACGGCATGATTTCCTTACCTTATTCGCAGGCCATGCCCACATATTGAATAGGTTGAATGTTTTTAAAAATAAAAACAGAAACAAACAAAAAACTAGGTGCATTATTACAACTTTACAAATCTGGCAATTACATCTCTTCTTATTATGTGGATCCATGAGAAAGTCTCCAGAAATGTGGAAAATGGCTGTAAAGAAGGCAAAGGATCTAGCATGAATTTGTTAATTAATAATTGATTTCAGTAGTCACTATTTTCAGGATTCTCATAAATGTGTGTGTATATATATATATATGTATATATATATAATCCCACCTTTCTGTATTTTTGCATTATAAAATTATTTTATTAAAATATTTTATTTAAAATTATCTACCAGAATTTTAAAAAGTGCTAGTACCAATACTTGTCAAGTTGTTTCACAAAATAGAAGCAGAAAGAATATTGTCAAACTCTTTTTATGAGGTTACAGTTACCCTGATACCCAGATCACACAAAGATGCAATTAAGAAAGAGAATTACAGACTAAAATCTCTCATGAACATTGATGCAACAATACTCAATAAAACACTGGCAAACTGAATCCAAGAACACATCAAAATTCATCCACCATGATTGAGTTGGCTTCATCCCAGAGATTCAGGGATGGTTCAACATATGAAAATCTGTCAATGTAATCTACCATATAAATAAACTGAAGAAAAAACCCACATGATCATCTAATTAGATGTTGGAAAAGCCTTTGATAAAATCCAATACCCCTTCATGATAAAGGTATTGGAGAGGTCAGGGATACAAGGAACATACATAGACATACAGACAAGATACAGCAAGTCAGCAGCCAGCATCAAATTAAAAGGAGAGAAACACCAAGCAATTCTGCTAAAATCAGGAACAAGACAAGGCTGTCTACTTTCTCCATATCTATTTAATATAGTACTCAAAAATCTAGCTAGAGCAATCAGACAACAAAAGGAGATCAAGGGGATACAAATTAGAAGGGAAGAAGTCAAATTTCCACTGTTTGCAGAAAATATGATAGCATACATAAGTGGCCACAAAAATTCTACCAGGGAACTCCTACAGCTGACAAACACCTTAAATAATGTGGCAGGATACCAGATTAACTAAAAAAAATAATCAGTAACCCTCCTATATATAAATGATAAATGGGCTGAGAAAGAAATAAGTGAAGCATCACCCTTTACAAAACCACAAATAACTTAAAATATCTTTGGGTAACTCTAACGAAACAAGTGAAAGACCTGTATGACAGGTCTTTGAAGAAAGCCTTTTAAGAAAAAAAATTAAAGAAGGTATCAGAAACTGGAAAGATCCCCATGATCTTGGATAGATAGGATTAACATAGTAAAAGTAGCAATCTTACCAAAAGCAATCTACAGATTCAATGCAATCCCCATCAAAAATCCCAACACAATTCTTCACAGACCTTGAAAAACCAATAGTCAACTTTGTATTGAAGACAAAAACCCAGGATAGCCAAAACAATTCTGTACAATAAAGGAACTTCCAGAGGCATCACCATCCCTAACTTTAAGCTCTACTATAGAGCTACACTAATAAAAACAACTTGATATTGGCATAAAAACAGACACATGCATTAATGGAATCGAATTGAAGACCCTGATACAAATCCATGCACCTATGAACACCAGATCTTTGACAAAGAAGCCAAAATTGTACAATAGTAAAAAGAAAAAACTATGACAAATGGTGCTGACATAACTGGATGTCAACATGTAGAAGAATGCAAACAGATCTATATCTATCGGCCTGCGCAAAGCTCAAGTTAAATGAATCAGGGACCTCAGTATACATCCAGTTAATCTGATAGGAGAGCAAGTGGGAAGTAGTCTTGAACACACTGGCACAAGAGACAACTTCCTAAATATAGCACAGACCCTGAGAGCAAAAGTCAATAAATGGGACTTCCTGAAACTGAGAAGTTTCTGTAAGACAAAAGATATGATCAATAAGACAAAACGGCAGCCTAGAAAATGGGAAAAGATCTTTCCCAACCCCACATCTGACAGAGGGCTGATCTCTAATATATATAAATAACTCAAGAAACTAGACATTAAAATACCAAATAACACAATTAAAAAATGGGGTACAGATCTAAATAGAGAATTTTCAAAAGAAGAAACTCAAATGGTTGAAAGAAATTCAAGGAATTGCTCAACATCCTTAGCCATCAGAGAAATGAAAATCAAAACAACTCTGATACACAATCTTACACCTATCAGAATGGCTAAGATAAAAGTTACCAATGACAGCATATGCTGGAGAGGATGTGGAGTAAATGGAATACTCCTGATGTGGGATTCCCCTTTGTATGTTGTGAATGCTTTATTACCATTGGTTAATAAAGAAGCTCCTTTGGCCTATGGTAGGATATAATAGAGCTAGGATGGAAAACTAAACTGAAAGTAGGGAGAAAAAGACAGAGTCAAGGAGACGCCATGTAGCTGCTGAAGGAGAAAGATGCTAGAGCCTTACCAGTAGGCCACAGACTTAGATTTATAGAAATGGGTTAATTTAAGATGTAAGAGCTAGCTAGAAATATGCCTGAGCCATCAACAGTATTGTAATTAATATAATTTCTATGTGATTATTTGGTTTTGGGTAGCCAGGAAACCAAGATACAGTCTCTTTTTATACACTCCTCCATTGCTGGTGGGAGTGTAAACTTGTACAGCCTCTTTGGAAACCAGTATGGCAATTTCTCAGAAAACTGAGAATCAATGTTCCTCAAGACCTGGCAATACCATTCTTGGGCATATACCCAAAGGATGCACCCTCATACTACAAGGTCATGTGCTCAACTATGTTCATAGCAGCACTATTTGTAATATCCAGAACCTAGAAACAACCTAGATGTTTATCAACCAAAAAATGGATAAAGAAAATGTGGTACATTTACACCATGGAGTATTACTCAGTGGTAAAAAGAAACGATGATATCTTAAAATTTGCAGGCAAATGGATGGAACTAGAAAACAAGAAACATCCTGAGTGAGGTGACCCAGACCCAGATACTCATAAGTGGATATTAGATGTAAAGCAAAGGATAACAAAGCTACAATTCACAATCCCAGAGAAGCTGAGTAAAAAGGGGAACTCTAAGAGGCACACAAATGGAAGGCCCACAAAAGGAAAGTAGTTAAGATCTCCTGGGTAAACTAGAGAGGGGTAGAAGGGAAGGGGTAAGGCATGGGTCAGGAAGACCAAGTTGGAGGATGATGGGGTAGGGGAGAGCAGTGAAAGAGATATCTTGATAGAAGGAGCCATTGTGGGGTTAGGGAGAAAGCTCGTATTAGGTAATTCTCAGGAATCCACAAGGGTGACCCCAGATAAGACTCCTAGCAATAGTGGAAAGTGTGTCTGAAAGGGCCTGCCCCTTTCATCAGATTAGTGACTGCTCTAATGGTCATCTTAGAACCTACATCCAGTAACTAATGGAAGCAGATGCAGTGACCCACAGTCAAGCACTGGTCTGAGCTCCTGGAGTTCAGTTGACTAGAGAGAGAAGGGATCATGTGACCAAGGGGATCAAGAGCATGATGGGGAAAATCACAGAGACAGCTGACCCGAGCTATTGGGAGCTCATGGACTATACACTGAGAGCTGGGGAACCTTCATGGGACCTATCTAGACCCTCTGAAGGTGGGTGACAGGTATGTGGCTTGATCTGTTGGGGGCGCCTGGCAGTCACATCAGGACCTCTTCCAGGATCATGAACTGGCTTTTTAGAGCCCATTCCCTCTGGTTGCATACCTTGCTCAGCCTTGACACTGTGGGAGGGGCTTGGTCCTGCCACAAGTTGGTATGCCAGACCTTGTTGACTCCCTAAGGAAAGTCTTACCCCCTCTGAGGAGTGGATGAGGAATGGAAAGGGGAGAGGTAAGGGTGGGAAGGGAAGAGAGGGATAACTGGGTTTGGTATGTAAAATGAAAAGTAAATTTTTTTAAATAAAAAAACTATAAAAAGAAAAACATCCCACTTTTCTCTATTTTTGCATTATATAAGTATTTCATTAAAATATCTTATTTAAAATTATAATGTTAAAATAGAGGAGAAATCAATAAAATTTCAGATGATGAAATGTCTCATATACCAATATCTTAAACATGCAAATTAGATATGTTAATTAAATAAATTTAATGAGATGTGATTAACATAATATAATGCATAATTGTTCTTCAACACGGAAATAGTATAAAGTTATGTTTATTAAGGATCTCATTTAAAAGTCAGCATCAGTACCTTGTGGCTACAGTATTTTAACGACAATCTTATTCTCTCTGTTTTTCTGGATGTAAGTCCAGGTAAGCAAGAGAGCTTGGCAGGGCAACTGAGACACTCAGCTCCATGGGAAACATGTTGCCCAGCACGAAACGAGTGACAGATGGGATCTGCAACATCAAATGGAAAATTCTGTGTTCCTTTCCCGTCTGCAGACACATCCCAGCTACTGGAAAGACAAACTTCTCTAACTGGTTTTGAATTTCTTCATATTTTTTCCCTCTGAAAAGAAATGAGTTGAATCCCATACACATTTCTTGCAAGATCCTTCAGTCTACGTGCATGCAGTCTCTCTGAGAAACACTGGCCACTGTACCAATGCAATGCTTCCATTCAGTGCAAGTCTGAGATTTACTGCCTTGCGGCTTTCTGAAAGACATGCTATGCTAAGTGGAGTTATACAAAAAACAAAGACGAAGTTAAAGGATTGGTTTTGAACACAATGGGAGTTTGAGAAATGAATTTTCCTTTGGATAGTGAGATTCGGTAATAATGATCAAATCTAACCAACCAAGTGAAGCAAAGCTGAGTAGGCATGATTGTGGTGGCTTCTTTCTGTTTTGACTCAAATGAAAGTAAATTTGGGAATAACATTGATACTAAAAGAATGATGGTAGAAATAGTTCTTTTCTTTCTTTCTTTTTTCTTTTCTTTTGTTGTTGTTGTTTTTTGGTTTTTGTTTTGTTTTGTTTTTTTGAGACAGGGCTTCTCTGTAGCTTTGGAGCCTGTCCAAGCCTGTCCGGGAACTAGCTCTTGTAGACCAGGTTGGCCTTGAACTCACAGAGATCCACCTGCCTCTGCCTCCTGAGTGCTAAGATTAAAGGTGTGTGCCACCACCACCCAGAGAAATAGTCCTTTTCTTAATAGCTATTTTCTCTATAGAATTCTCACACTTATCCTGTCTTTCTACAATAAATAAAAGTAGAAATTGATAAATCGTCTATGCTTGTTCATTAGATTTCAGTGTGATTTTCCAAAATACATGTTAAATTAATCTTTCTGAGAATATTTTAGAATCCTTATAGGTTGAAACATTTTATGTATCACAATGATTTTAGTTAATGAGTAGGAAGATGTTTTGGAGTATGAGAAGAATTGGTCTTTAAAGATCATATGCAACTTGTTCATATAGTTCTCATGAAGGCACAAAGAATCCTGGTGTTCAAGATGGCCCCATTTGCTGCATGATTGACAGATCAGTGTTAGTGTATGGAACTGTGAGAGTGCTTCTGGACCCATCAGGGGAGCAGTGGCACCAATGCATGTGCTCCTTGGGGATTGGATTCTCTACCAGTATGACTGCTCCCGGGAGACCCACCACTGGAGATACTCAGGCTTCCCTGTTGGTGTCTCCAGAACCTTGCCCACTGAAGACTTCCAGGAGCTGGACTGAACCTCCTCCTGCCTCAGGAATTTCAGTACATCTTTTTCTATCTGATGCTTCTGTATGTTTGTATCTAATGACATATCCTGTGACCTGTGTTCTTCCATCCTCATGCTTCTACCTGTAAGTCTACTGACATGACATGTCTTCTGTGTCCCATGTTGGACCTACAGTTCTTGACTTGAAATTCTTTTCTCTTCTGGAACATCTGTTAAGAAGTCACTAGGCTTTGGCATCGGTAGCATGAATAATAAAAACCCAGAGACAGATACAGGGGTTCAACCTGAAGATCAGAAAAGCAAAGCAACCAAGCCATTAGAGAGCTCTTACCTCTATGAAATCAGACCAAAAGAGCATGAGTTCCTGTGTCATCCTGCCTTATATTTTTTTCTATTGTTGGTATTAAAGGCATGCATAACTACCACCCAGCCTTTATGGCTAATTAGCGTGGCTGCTGGGATTAAAGGTATGTGCCACCACTGCCTGGCCTGTATGGCTGACCAGTGTGGCTACTTTGCATTCTGATCTTCAGGCAAGCTTTATTAATTAAATACAAATGAAATATCACTGCAGGTGTCAAGAGTAGAGACTTTGAAATCAGTCAGGCCAGACACACAGCAAACAACCCAACGTGCTAACCATGCATGTCACACAGGAGTTTCATTTAATTTCCTTGTATATGTAGAGAATATGAGCTGTAGTCACTTTGTCAGCAGCATTCTGGTCATTTCTTCTGAACTGCCTATGTAGTGAGGGGTAAACGTCAGTCTACAAATTAGTATAAGTTTAGTATGTTTTTTATAATTTAAAATGCCACTATAGGTAGTAGTGTTTGGATATTTTTAAAGATATTTTGGGTTCTCTGAGAATTGCCTTCAACATCCTGGAAAAAACGATTTCAAAGAGATAGGGAGTAATTGGTGTCCTGGTTATGACTCCCTGTGTGTGTTTACTCTTTGACTTTTAGGAGGAGTGGTCCTTCCTAGTTACTCTTGTCTTGATGAGTAACCATTGCCCAAGTCTTGATCTGGGTCCCCTGTCGAGTCTGCCTTATGCTATTCTTCCATAGCCACTATCTCTACCTCCATCAGGAAATAAGCTCCTCTGAATTCTGACTTTGGTTCCATTCTGCCCAAATGGTCAATTCTGTAATGCTACTGTACTTCACTTATAAGTATTTCATCCTAAACTTCCTGGGTACAGAAGTTCCAGTTCTGCTTGATTCTGTCTTAGCTCTTTTTTTCTGCCAAGTTATGTGTCAGAGGCAGGGACAGCAGTGCCCTAGCATAGGATTTTGTTGCAAGAGACCTAAATATTTGAGGTGTGTGTGTGTGTTTAGGTATTTGTGTATGTTGGAGGGTGAGGAACTCTTCTGCTTTTTGATACCCTCACTTTCTATTATATCTCCTGTGTTGGCTAAAATCCAAATAGGAATTTCAGGCATGGGCCCAATAACACTTATTCATTTTTACTTGTTCTATATTCTATATATATCCTTTTTATTTTCCTTTGTATTTCCAAAATCATCTAAAGAGTGAACACTCTTTTGGTCTCTTCCCCCTATATTCTAATAGAAACATAAAAGCAAGAAAGCACAACAGATCAGCTTATTTACAAAATTCTATCTAGACATTTCTTGGGAAAGAGTGAACACTCTGACTTTCCCTAATGGTTAATTGTGTGACATCTGTCATGAAATTCTGTTTTCATCTCATGCATTTTGAACAGGAACAGAGCTACAGAAGCTAAAGAAACTGCCTTATGGTGGCATCATGCACAGCATGGCAGGTTATTTTGTTCATAAAGACAGTCATACATACATACATACATACATAAAGACACATACACATGTGCACACATGCTCTGTAGGGGTAAACTGACCTCAGGTAAAATGCATATGGAAATAAATTAAAAGTCTGTTGTTTCAAAGCTAATGTCAGGAGCCAAAAGGATGGTTTCCTCTCTGGGGTGTAGATTAAATTAAGCCTAAAATGGGAATAAACGGAAGTTTCCCACCTGGGAAGAAAATGATTTGGAACCTGATGATGAGTCAGATCCTGAACTCCCAAACTCTGTCTTCATATTCTTAACATTTTGTTCTTAAACAGCTACTATATCTAAAAACATAAAGAATCATGCTTTTAAAATATTTTAGGGTTTTTTACATACAAAATAATGTGATATAATTTTTAAGAATGAAAATTTTAGTTCCACCAGCAGTGAATAACCAACCATTCCTTCCTTTTACCCCAATACTGACCCCAGCATTTGCAGTCATTTATTTCTTTGATCTTAGCAGTTCAGACCAGAATTAAGATAAAATCTCAAAGTAGCTTTAATTTTCATTTCTCTGATGTTTCTTCTCTTCTTGGGATAGCATCTGAAATTTTTTAACTATTCAGTAGGATAAAATTACCACTGATTACAGAGATGTTTTATGTTCTAATAATTTTGCTGCTGTCTATGGAAAGTTTCAGAATCGTAGGCAGTAATGGCAAGGCACCATGTATAGGTTATCCTCTGAATAAGAAGGAAGGCTGGGGTAAGTTAAAATGCAGCACACTGAATTATTTCCCTCAAATATCTTATTTCTTTAGATATAATTATGAAAGAATTAATAAGATTGTATGCTGAGACTTTTAAGTGGCAGAATGTGAAATAACTGTTTAATGATCCAGCTTGATTCTCATCATGGCTTATGCTACCTTTAACTCACAGGGTTACAGTACAGGGACTGAGAACTCATCCTTTCTTGATGGCATTTAGAGATGCAACAATGAATAGATTCTTAGTGAAAATGCAGTGATGAACATATATATGTGCAACATATATGCAAATATGTATGTCTAAATGCATATTACAATTTCTTTTGGTAAAGAATTTATAAAAAATAGCAAAATGTATTGATTTGGAATTCACCTTCATATTAATTGCATAGTGAAGTTCCTATTAACTCACACTAACAAATAACATATCGGTTTTAAAGGACGAGAAAGTTCACTGGCTTCAGGAACTAAATCCTGAAAGACAGATGAATCACAAAATTTCAGTGTTGGGGATGACTTATTTGGTCATGGGACCTGTATTCTTGATACCAATGATAATACTTTGGGCACAGTAACCAGTGGGCAGTGCTTATCATATAAGCTCAATGATGTGGCTTATTCTGTTGAAGTTGTATTTATCTTGTTAGCTGAGAGTAAGTTGTAGATGTCGTGACTTGAACCTAAAAATATGGCATCTACTTTATAGAAAAGTAAATTATCCTCTATAACCGTAAGATGATCAATATGCCAAAATTCAACAATAGCATTTTGTAAATAACATAGCTTCCACATTTTCATTAATATTATCTACCTTTTAGATGTTTTTCTTGTTATGAATTCTGGTCTAGAATCACACATAACACATGGTTTTCATCACTTTTGTAGTGCTGAAACACATGATACCTGGCAGGAATACTTCTTAAATTTTATCAATTTGATAAGTATATAGCCTTTTTAAAAAGTGTATAGCCCACATTTCTCTTATTTTTTAAACATTTGTGCTCTGACACTTTCTTCATTCTCATATCCAGATGATGCAGTTTTAGCAGGCATGATATTTGCAGTATGGAGAATTATTAACACACTGTCTCAGTTTGATTTCTATTGCTTTGATAAAACAACATGACCAAAAAGCAACCCAGGAAGGAAAGAGTTCATTTCATCTTACAGCTCACGGTCTATCACTAAGACTGTGAAAGTCCTTCGAGGAATGCTATTTACTGACTTGCTTCCCATGGTTTGCTCATCCTGCTTCCTTGTAAAATTTAGGAACAATTTCTCAGGGGTGGCATGGCCACCCATGGTTTCGACCCTCCCACCCCAATTCTTAATCATGAATATGCCCTATATGCTATCTGATAGAAGCCTTTTCTCAATCGAGGCCCTTCCAAGATGACTCAGCTTGTGTCATGTAGAGAAAAAGTCGACCATCACATGTAAGATATCCATCAGGTCTCTGCATTCACTGTAGGTCACTGTAAGAAGAAGGTTCTCAGATCAAGGAAGAGAGTAGTGCTTGTCTATGAGAATAAACAGAAAAAGTCAGAAGATAACCTGTGGTGGCTAACAGTGGACTTGCACAATACTGGACCCGTCAGCAGTCATCCATGAATGAGAAGGGGGCTTCCTGGGGAAGTATTAGCCATTGATGGATGTTGAGTCTAGACTCCAACACATAGTCAACATTCATGCTCATCTGAACAGCCCTCATTAAACTTGGCAGTTCTCTCTCTCTCTTTCACACACACACACACACACACACACACACACACACACACACACACACACACACACACACATCAAAAATAACCCCAAAAGACATAAATGTGAGAAAGGGATTCAAAGGGGGTTATTGACAGGATTAAGAGAGTGATAAGAATGGGTAGTGGTAGTGAGTCATCAGAATTCACCAAATACATCCATAAAATTGTCATAGAGTGAATTTAATTTAAAAATTATGGGAAAAAGAACAGAGACAACACCCCTCCACAGAAACAAAAGTCTCCATAAATATATAAATAAATTTCCAAAGGCAATCATAGCACTTATTTATAATTCTAACAACATAGAGTGTCAAGTTACCTACTCCTGTCTGTCAGAACAAAATAAAGGAAGACAACAAATTACTAATAAATACAAAAAAATCTCTCCTGCTGTTTCTGGATGTGTCAAATGTTTCAACTGCTATGGGGAAGGAATGAGAAAATCTGAAAAACAATCATTTACTTGTGACTCTGCTTTTATGGATTTATATTTAGTTACAGTTCCAACAATATGAAGATGCATCAATATGAGACATTTCAGTATTTTTTTTTGTATTGTAAAATACTGACTAGTAGCATTCTAATTCTGGTACATAGGAATGAAGTTGATACATGCAAAAATAGCTACCATGGAGATATAGGAAAAAAATGTAAAAACAAACTTCTATAAACAACTATGAAGAGATTTCTAGGGTAGATTGGGAAGCAAAGAACAACAATAAAATAAAATGCAGATGGTATAAACTGAAACTATTTTTGTGTGTAAGCAAGTGAGGGAAAACACACACATGCACACTCTTTCATACAATTAAATTCAAGAAGAAAAAACAAAAATTAATGCAATTGTTCATTTTATTTCTCTTTTTAAAAGGCATGTTTCTGGGGCTGGAGAGACAGTTGAGTGGGTAAGATTACTTGCTGCTCTTTGAAAAAACCCAAGTTTAGTTCCCAGGACCCACATGGTGGCTTGCAGTTATCCATAAGTCCAGTTCCAAGGGAGCTGCACGCAATTCATTAAAGATTACAACCATGAACGGATGTTGACTTTCATCAATTATTTTTCTTATTTCATTGGGCAGTTTTCTGATATTTTGTTACTTTTAAAAGCAGTAGTGTTGCTTGCTATTTTGATTTGTATTTATCAAACATACCCAGTTCATAAAACATGCTAAAAGATTTCCATTTCATACTTTGGGAGGGAGCACCGTTATTGTCTTTCTTTTGGAGAAATTCTTTCCTCGAGCACTGGTGGCTTCCTCCCATGCACTCCACTGATGAACATATAGCTTGGTACTCTAAAGTGTGGAAGTTAACATGGGATCTGTTCTCTAAACAGAGATGTCATATGTCATTTCATTAAAGTTAAAAAATGACTTAGAAAGAACTTTTTCAGGTACTCAGAGTTTGTTGTTTCACCCAGGGAAGGTCTACTGATCTCTTTGCTCTTTTCTTGTATTTTAGACTGGCTTAGTAAATTTTTTTTAACATTTTCCTCTTTACCTCTCTGGATAATTATTCTGTGTTTGCACTTCCTAAGAATTAAATCACAGGTTTTTACCAATTTGTATATTAACTCAAGTTTAAAATACACAAGATAACTATATCATCAGAATCTTTGAAGAAGCACACTAAATGATTTTTATACATGCCTAATTAGGAACAATTACACCAAATAACATTTGAGTTAGACAAAGGCAGTTATGCTTAAATTATAACTCTTTACTACTTTATAGTTGAGACAAAATGGGAGATGCACTACTGACTTCTCATTTCCTAGCTGAAGAAAACACATCAGAGTAGAGATTTTTTTTATTATCAATGAAAAGGCAATTTTGAATGTTAGATATTAAGTATACTTTCAAATTATTTTTAAAATAATTGATTATCATAATGGGCTATAATATCAGGGACTATTTTGCAAAACATAAAGAAGTATGTTTCACATCCTGTATGTATTAAACCCAAATCATTATAATTACATACTATTTATGTGAAGAAAATTATTCATAAATACAAATAATTATTCATGCATGTTCTTCTATGAACATGTGAAAATGAGAAAGCAGAAGAGCTCATGTTTTTCATATTGAAATTTTAATAACAATTTTATGAATTGGAAATGCAGGTAAGGGTTCTACTTCAAGAAATCAAAGTCTAGACAGGGAGGGAGATCAGTGCTCAAAGTGGTATATTGTGCTGTGATGAAGTTTTATGAAAAATGTTTCTTAGATATATCAGGGAATGGCAATTTATATAGAAGATGACATACATTGGCCTTTGAAAGATGTTTGCATGGAGTAATGATTTTGTCAGCTCAACCTCCATTGTGCCTGTCTCTAGAAAGAGATCTTCCTTAGCAGGACTTCTCTTCCACCTGCTAGACAATCAGTGAATCAGTGAGTCTGGCTTCCTTTTCATAGCAGTCATTGGCAGGCCGCAGCTTTAAAATCTCTCTCTCTCTCCCTCTCTCCCTCTCTCTCCCTCTCTCTCCCTCTCTCTCTCTCTCTCTCTCTCTCTCTCTCTCTCTCTCTCTCTCTCTCTCTCCCTCCCTCTTACCCTCTTCTAATTTAGGATAAAAAGAAGAGTAGAGATAGCTTTCTTTCATTTTCTGTTTTAGTTCGCTTTTGTTACTGTGATTAAGCAGTCTTACCACTTGTAATTGGGGGAGGAAATGATTTCTTTCAGTTTACTGGTTACAGTCCATTCAATCCTTTGTTGAAGGAAGCCAGGACAGGCACTAAAGACAGGAACCCAGAGGCCTGGAGCAGAACCCATGAATTAATGCTGCTTATTGGCTTGCTTCCTTTGGCTTGTTAAGCTGGCTTTTTTTTTCTACAGCCCAAGCCCACCTGTTTAGAGATGGAGCTGACTACAGCTGGCTGAGCATTCAATATCAATTAGAAACTATAAAAATGCCCACAGTCATGCCCATAGGACAATTCGATAGAGGTCATTCTTCATTTGAGATTTTTCTCTTCCCAGGTGGTTCTAGCTTTGTGTCAATTTGGGAGATGAAGATAACCATGACAACTGGCCAGTGAGATCATTGTTGCTATTTGGAGAAAGCCTGCTTCAGTAAAATAGTGCAATTAATTTGGAATCAAACACAAATTGCTAAGCTCAAGTCTCATAAAGTTGAGGAGAAAGACTTTTCCAAGAGATGACATTCTGCATGGAACTATGTCAGAGAACTTTTAGAATTTTGTTTTAGCTGATACTAAGTTTTAGAGATGAGACTGGAAAATTGCAAAGAAAAGTTGGTCTGCCATACTAGGGAGTGGAGATTTTTTTTCTTTTTTGTAAAAGAATATAATCCGGATGACTCAATAGTGAGTGCATTTTCCAAATTATCTCGAGTCAAGTTGTCTCAAGACTATTTTAATGGGGACCTTGTAAAGACAACTTAATCTTGAGACTTTTGCCAAGTAGCCAAGCAAGCTGGTTAGTTTTTATATCAAATTAACACAGGCTGGAGACATTTGGGAGGAGAGAAAATGCCTCCAGAAGACTAGCCTGTGGGCAAGTCTGCGGGGGCATCTTCAATTTAATGACTGATGTGGGAGGGCCCTGCTTCCTGTGGGCAGTGCCCCCTCTGAATAGCTGGTTCCAGATGGTATAAGAAAGCAGGCTGAGTAAGTCAAGAGGAGCCAGTCAGAAGAAAGCAGCACTCCTCCACGGTCTCTTTCAGTTTCTGTCTCCAGGTTTCTGCTATGAGCTCCTGCCCTGACTTGCCTTTTACCATTTATGACTTGTATCCAGATTCTGTGGTTTTAAATTATTTATCTTCTCTTATGCTGCCCTTCTACTAGACTGCAATGAACTCATTACTATCATTCAGTGCTTCAACCTAGAATACAGAGCAGACAGGCATTTGTGGAACTTAAGGATTCGTGGTTGAATGCTTATTGGAAAGTCTCATGATTATTATACCAAAAAAAGCCACAGACATACTCTTTTCATGCTTCTTAGAGCTCACTGAAAACATTGTATCAAATTGCCAAAATGAAAGTGAGCTAATAACATGTAGGAAATTATTAGGAAGGAATAGTTGAAGCGGAGTATTGTGGAAGAATAAGAGTTAACTGCAATCAGGTTATGTAACAGGAAGCGTGGGCTGCTTTTGGTCCCGGCTGCCCTGCTAGCTTACACCCAAAATAATCACGCAGAAACTGTATTAATTAAATTACTTATTGGCTAACTCTCACATCTTGATTTAACCCATTTCTACCAATCTGTGTAACACCACGAGGTCGTGGCTTACCGGGAAAGATTCTAACCAGAGTCAGTCTCAGGCAGGAGCTTCATGGTGTCTGCCACTCTGCCCTTCTTCCCAGCATTCGGTTCTATCTTCCTGCCTATCTAAGTTTTGCCCTGTCAAAAGGCCAAGGCAGTTTCTTTATTTAACCAATAAAAGCAACACATAGACAGAAGAACCTCCTACACCAAGGTTACATATAAAACTAAGCATTGGGAGGGAGGGAGACCTGTGGCCCAAGCGTGATAGCGCCTCTGTCAAGCAGAATCTAGAAATGGAGAAGGAACAAAGTGTGTGCACTAACAGACGGTCTTTCTGAACGACAGACAAGCCATTCACTTTCCAAGCCTCTTTCCCGTCCTTCCCTCTCCTTACACCATGTCTCAGCCTCCATACTCTGATCATCCTACTCTGGGAGAGCGAATTTCACTCTGAGTGGTGGAACACCTAATGATTCCTCTTTGATGATATTTAACATGGTTATTGGTGTTTTCAGAGAAAACCCTTGCTCATTCTATGATAAGTAAGTGCTTTCCCTGACATTGTGATGGAGGCTCCCTGAAGTTGTACCTTAAGATGACCTTGTAGAGAAGCCAAAAGCCCTGTTCTATCTGCTCTTGGATAGAGCAAGAAAATATCTGTTTTCTAGAATAATCTTATTATATCTTATTAATAATTAAAAAATGTCACAGATTAGCTAAGAGGAGGAAAATGATCAAGGAGCTATAAAAATATATGAAGGGAAAGAAGTTTATTAGAAGCAGAATAGTGGCTAAAAAATTTAAAAAGTTCAAATTGGTAATAATGAGGTTGGATTAACAATATAAAGAGGAACTAAAAGATAATATCAGAATATATAAAATGTGTCCTAATTAAAAGAGCAGCATTAATAATAAGAAAGGTTCACATAGTCCTTACACATTAATATTATAAGTAAATGGAGCTTTAATCCCCCAGAAATTCAATTAAATTAAATTAACAGCAAAAGATATACATTATGAAGCAAGCCTACACTGCCTGTTATGATCTAGGATGAAAAAAATAGTCTAGGTAGATAATAGATCCACAAACTTTGACAATATGATAGAAATTCTTCTAACAATAAATTTAAGGACAGTGAAAATGTTATTTTCATTACAAGAAGGAACACTGAGCTATTCCATAAAAACAACAGCAACAACAAACTTCTGAAAACGAATAATGAAAAAAATTGACCATGATTATTTTTAGATTATGCAGAGAATAGAAAGAGAATGTATTAGCATTTATTGTTCATTTTTATTTTGTACACACCAGAAAGTTAGAAAACGTAGAAGAGAGATTTCTGTGTATTCTTCATTCAGCACAACTAATGCTAACATTTTGTAAAATCACAATGAAATTCTGCAAATCAAAGATATCAGTATCACCTTGATATTATTATGTCACATACCTAACTCACTCTCCGCAGTGTTTCCTGCTGCCATTTCTTCCTCTTCAGGATCTAAGCCAATTCTCACACTGCATCTCACCGTCTAGGGTGGCCACTGAGTCTCTCTTTATTTTTCCTGATTTTGAAAAGCTATGACCAGGGACTTTGGAGAATTCCTCTTAGATTGCTGCTGTGTTCTTGGAGATACATGTCCTTGATAAGACTTTTACAGAGGTGATGGTGTAGAACAAACCTGCACATACATGGTCATTTGGTTTATAACAACTGTATCAGTACAGTGCATTGGAAAACAATCTTTTCAGCAAATAATACTGACTCAACTATTAAATATGAGGAGTAAGTTGAACTGTAACCATTTCCTTACACCAGATGCAAAAAGCAATTTTAGGTGGATTATTTATAAATTTAAACAGAAAGATAAAATTACATGGTATTTGGAAGAAGCACAGGAGTGACCTTGCAATCCCTTTTAAGGAGGACATAGAGACAAATAAGAAAAATAATTTGGATCCCCTTATGATAAGACTATTTTAAGTGAATTTAATGATATAGAAATATGTTTTTCCATTTAATGCACATGACAAAATGAGAGAAAGATTTTGATATTACTTATCATCCTTAGAATGTATTGCCAGGTCCACAACTTATAAAAGTGACTGAAAAATCGATAACAAAGAGTAAAAATTTTGAAGATATTTTATAGTAGAGCCCGTTCAACTCAAAATTAAAACATAAAATGTGTTCAGTTGCATTAGTTATTAACAAAATGAAGAAAATTAAACCACGAAATGATACAAATGCTCACTCACTAGAATGGATAAAGTGAAAGCACATAATACAACAATACCATGTTCAGGAAGAAAGGTTTCTGTGCACAGGAGTTGTCCCTCCCTTGTGCTGCAGGCATTCTGTTGATAAGGCAGAGTACTTAGACACGGAAAAAGGAACTGGAGAGGGAGAGACTTCAGTAGAGTGGAAAGGTAAATTAGCATAGAGGGTAATTGATTTGCAGGGTATATATGCTAACCAGCTGCTGTCATGTCTGTAGCTACCTTATTTGACTAAATAAGTATGGGTTGACTCTGTAACCCTAAATCACTGACTATTGCTGTATCTACAATAAAAGTCAGCAGATTATGTTTAAATGGAAGGTTCTCTCAATATAATCTGGAATTGTGGTTTTAAGGTTGTGTAATATGCATGTAGTAACAGATAAGAAGATAAAACATGCCAAAATAAACACTGCCTGCCACTTTAAACACGTTAAGAAAAATGTACAAGTTAGTATCTTGGACATCAGACTCATGAAGCCAGGGAGATTTTTTTTCTATGTAGTTTTGCATCTTGTTCAACTCAAGTCTATCACATTTCACCTGGGTATGTGAGCCTGAGTTTCATTGTCTGCACTACAAAGGGAAGAAATGATTGAAGCATCCCTCTCAAGCCTCTTTGGAAGGGTAAAGCAGAACACAATGGGTCTGGAGAGATGCTCAGCATTTAAGAACATGGCTGCCCTTGGAGAAGACTGGTCTTGATTCTCAGAACTCACATGGTGGCTCACAAACATCTGTGACTCCAGTCCTAGGGGGTCTGATGACTCTGTTCTTGCATCCACATGGTGTACAGACAGATATGCAGGCAAAACTCTCTCATGCCCCAAAACAAAATAAAATTGTGTTTCAGAAAGCAGAGTGTGATATTGAGAAGTACATTCAAAACACGCAGACATTTGCAATACTGTAGATGTCTGTCTCCATTAAGAGCTGAGAGGAGAAGAAGGATTGTGGAGGGATGCGGAGGAGATAAAAGAGGAGAGGGGAATGAAGATGAGCTTTCTGTTTGGAAGAATGTTTAGGTGAGCAGGTTGCCACAAGAATAAGGGAGTGTGAAGTAATTGCCTTATTCATGGTTTGGTGATTTAAAAACATGAAATAAGGTTGGAGTTTAAAAAACTCAAGGTTGTAATAATTGCTACAGGAAAATGGTTGCCTGGAAAATGGATGTATATGGTCATTCAATATCCAGCAGGGGCAGTTCAAATAAAGTGTAGGATTCAATCTCTTTGAATAGTAAGCTTTGGGATGGACACTTTTCTAAAGGAAGGAATGGTACATGTGGTGTGTATTTTCCTGTGACTTCTCATACTAGATGCCACTCACTAGCATTATTTCTGTCCTTGGTCGAACTTTTCCCTAGGATTATGGAACTTCCCTGTGAAGAAGGTGGAGCCTGCATGCCCATAGGGCAGTAGCTTGTTATTGCCTCAAAATAGCTTCTGCAGCCATTAGAGCTGCCTGCACCAGGGGTGATTACCTAGTCATTACAGCTGCTTAAGACAGACTGCTGAATAGTTCTTCTCTATGGCAGAATTTAGTCCCAGAGAGCACCAGAGCCCATTTCCCTCAGGATCAATACAAGAGGATATGTCCTGCAAGATGAATTCCCCATTATGTACACTTATTATGCTTCATAGTGAATCTATCATCTATTTTCCTGCTCATCTGGGGGCAGAGAGTACCCGTCATTTCACAGATGCTTCTCTGAATCATACTTAATAAGACCGATTCACAGGAGGTCTCAGTTCAAGCAGTGTGGGATAATTAATGATTTTCTACAGCACCATATAAAGATAATGTTAAAAATTAGTAACTTTATGTTGCATGCTCAAGACTGACAATACAGCTTTATCTTTCTAGAAATACAGTGAAATATTTGCAATATAAAAACTGAAAAAAATATGAAGAAAAACATTCACAGTACTGTAACTAACTGATAAATACAGTTAGCACTGAGGTGTATTTATTTCTAATTTTTACCTATATACTTAAGATAAGGCCATACACCTTTAATTTTTAAAAAAAAATTTTAAATTTATGTTTAATATATTAAAACATACCCTTCATCGTTATATTTTAGTGACTATGCAATTTAATGCTATTGTGGAGTATATAATTTAATTTATTGATTTTATATTATGGGTTACTGACACCCTTCTTGCTTCATCTTTAAGCTAATATTGTAGCACACATATTTACTTTTTTATTATACTCCTTGCTTTTTTACTTTGTGGTAAGAATTTTTATTCTCATAATTTCCATCTATCACAAAGGTATTATAGGTACCATCGATTCATTGTTCTATTTTTCTTGTTTTTTTTTTCATTAGAGTTGTTATTGGTTATGGTGTTTATTTGATGTGGTTGTGGAAGAGTTGATACACACATGTGCTTCATTAATCCACAGTACTTGAGTGGAATCATAGGAAAACATTAGGGAGTTGGTGGTTCTTTTGTTCCACTGTGGGATCTTGCATTCACACTGGATATTCAGGGTTGTATGATAAGTACTGTTGCCTGCTGTTCTGTCTCCTTGGCTTTCTTCTCTTTTTCTTGGCTAAGTTTCTAAAACCAGTTTGTTTTCATATTTCTAAAAAGAAGATCATGACTTTAATGATTTCAAGGTTCCAACAATATTTACTTTCTTTTTTCGTTTACTCTGGTTTTATCCAGTTCCTTACATTGGAGTGTTTTAAGAGTTCTTACTTTAAAAAAAATGATTCATGGATTAAATAAAGTTACTTTTAGTAGTAGAAGTTGATATTATCAAGATTTCAAAAATGACTTTGACATTTCAAAAGCTTACTATTTACATTTAAGTAGAATATACCTTTGGCCCTATTTGCTGCTAGATAATACATCACTTTCAAAATATTCGTAAAATTTCTTTTATTATTTTTCTAAAGTAGGCCACTAGCAATGTCTAGGTATATGATGTAATACACATTTTAAAAGATGCAATACATACATAATTTTAGATAAACATGCACACAGACACAAACACACACACATTTGGTTTTTTATACACACGTGATAATGTTACCTATTTCTTCATTTTAGTGTCATGTTGATGCATTGATGAGGTTTAGCTGTTTAAATAATTTCCCTGGGATGGAGAGGTGACTCAGTGGCTAAGAGCATTTGTTGCTCTTCCAGTGAACCTTGATTCGATTCCCAGCTCACAATCCAGGGGAACCAATACCCTTTTTACTTTCTAATGTCACAGTTACTAGTTAGGATGAATCACTTTTTCAGTATTTTATCAACCTTTTTTCTTCCTTTTGTCAATTTTCTGCTCATGTCCTGTTCCCATTTTTGAATTGTTATATTTATTATTAAATGTATTTTTCATTATTCTTTGAGATTGTCACACATAGATGCGATGCGTGTTAATCCTACCTGTGCCTCTCTAACTCTTCCCAGGCCCTCATCTGCAGCCCCCTTCCAACTTGATGTGATTGTTTTAATAGTCAATGAGTGCTGCCACATACTCATGGGTGCTGGACCATCTAACCCATTATAGAAGCTCTTTCTCTTAGAAACAATCCTCTGCTTTATTTTCAACCTATTCCTTAGCTTATTGTGATTTTCATTATAAAATTCAAACAATGAAAACAGCTTGCAAATTCCACTTTATGATTGTGCTTATCTTTAAAACCTTAAACAAAAAAATGTGTATTTGAATGTAAAATAAATCTTTTCTATTTTATCTCCTGGCTTTAATTAACCCAAATTTATTAATTTAAGAATGTTGTGGTATAATTAACAATGTACAAAGCCATAAATTTTATCCTTTACTACTTTCTCCCATCTTTGTACAAAGCTTCCTTCCTTCCTCTTCCCTGCACTTTCGAGTCAACTGTCTTCTGTTGTTGAAGATCAACTTATTTTCTATGGAAATTTTGTATAAAATAGGATCTGCAATAGTTTGGATGTTGAGTGTCTTCACTGTTCTTATTTAAAAGTTTTATCTCACAATGGTGCTCTTCACACCTGCTGTAGAATTGCAGGAGATGGGGTTTGTGGTATGTCCTTGGGTCATTGGAGGGTGTCTCCCAAAGTGGGCTGTAGATTTCTAATCTGGATTATAGATTCCTGATTTCTCGTTCATGATATGAGTGGTTTGCATTGACCTACACTCTTCGCTGTTGAATCCAGCAAGGGATTACAGTCTCCAAGATGATGAGCCAAAGAAGTAATGCAGAGTCATATACCTAGCTACTTTCATGAAACGTGATTCTGAGATTCACTGATGTTTCATATACCAACAATTTGTTATTCTTAATTTAAAAGCACATATCCACTGTGTGTTTATTTTACAGTTTGTTTATGCATTCATCTATTTATGGCTTAGCGGTTCTAAGCCTGTGGGTCGAGATCACTTTGGTAAACCTCTAGCTCCAAAAATATTTACATTACAATTCATAACTAGCAAAATTACAGTTATGAAGTAGCAATGAAAATAATTTTATTGTTCAGGGTCACTACATCATGAGGAACTTTATTATAGGGTCACAGCATTAGGAAGGTTGAAAACTATTGACTTAAGATCATTTTCAGATCTTAAGTCTTAAAATACAGTTGAAGCAAAATATGATGGTGCATACCAACTATCCTAAGACTTGTGAGGATGAGGTGAGAGGATTGAGCATTTGAGAATAGCCTGGACTACATAGAGAGATTGTCTCAAAAATCAAAGCAAAGTAAGTTTCTATAACATTCAAGAACATTTC
Source organism: Ondatra zibethicus (assembly GCA_004026605.1). Classification (NCBI taxonomy): domain Eukaryota; kingdom Metazoa; phylum Chordata; class Mammalia; order Rodentia; family Cricetidae; genus Ondatra; species Ondatra zibethicus. The sequence continues at coordinate 88,528 of PVIU01003773.1, read as the reverse complement.
TATTAATAGGTGTATACACCTTCATTTCAGTAGGAGCATGATGAGGACATGTCATTTTAGTTGTACTGATAATGGTAAACTACTACCAAATCATCTAAGTTATCGAGCCATTTTATAAGTCCGTCGATAGTAGATGAAAAATCCCTTCGCTGCACATTTTTTGTCAACTTTCGGTGTAGTCAGCATTTTAGTCCCAAATTACCGGATAAAGAGATTTTTATTGCAGAATTGGATGTTCATACTTTTAAACGTTTCTAGAACAAATGTGCTGCATGCTCAAATTTCAAACTTCCCCATATGCTGTGTTATCTGCAGCTCGTTTGCTCTTGCAGTCTTTCACTTTTCTCCAGTTTCATTTTGAACTGAATTGTTAATCTTTAAGTAATATATTTGCTCTTATCGTTTAAAAAGAATCAAGTATCCAGATGCTCTCATGGATATGAACTATTTTTCTTGGTGAAAATGTAGAGAAACGCTATGGCAAAAAACATTATATAAATGCTAAACGAATGAATTTTTTTTCAGGTTTCCTCTTCCCTCTGGATAGTGTTGTCTGACCTTCTTGGATCCCAATTGAAAAGGAAGAAACAAAATGTTTTTCTGCACTTTCAACACTTCTATACATTAAATTTATTTTTAAAAAAATAAGTTCTCATTATACAATTTTAGCAACTGTAAACTAATTTGCCCATATTATCCAAATTAGTTTTAATAATCTATTGTAGGATGCATACTAATGAAACAGCCCTATTCAAGAGGTTAGGAATTACAAAGTGTTTATGCAGCGTGCAGTTCTGGGGAGAATAATAAAAATATTCTATTTTTGAAAGAACAAGGTAATAAAAGTTGAAGGTAAATATAAAATACTCATGAATATTGATTGCTCTACATGTTTAAATATTTAAAGTTCCATTTTCTGTGCATTACCTGGGTTATGATGCACATGACATCATAACTTGAGAAATGGTAATATCAAGAAGCTACAAAGCAGTGCCCATGTCTCCCGTAGTGTGGTTTAGAGATTGAATGTGTTCCCCTAGCTCTTGTTTGTAAGTAAGTCATGAGTTATGCTTGCAAAGCAAGTGTCCCTAGGAACACAGGTAAATCAACATTGTTTAAAACACCCTGATGTGCATGTATACACATGATCCCCGAGGAGAAGAACAAACCTTATTGCTCTTGTATATTATAAACCCCTGTTGTCTTTAGCACCACATATTGCCACGGAGTTTTAGAAGAATAATTCACAGCTTGTGCTTTTTGTGTTTCAGAACCTGTTTGAATTTGTGAACTGTTTGTACAAACATTCGTGGAGAAAGAGAGCAAGAGAGAGAGAGAGACAGAGAGAGACAGAGACAGATAGAGACAGACAGAGAGAGGAGCTAAAGCATAATTAATATGAAAATCTGTGAAGTAAAGGTACAGGAATCATATTGTACACTACTTCTGTGGACAGTTTTAGAATGTTACAGTGTGGTTATGCAACTTGTCTTTCTTTTGTCCTTTTCTTCTTTCAAATTATTCTAGGATTCATGGTGCCACTGGTTTCCTGTGTGATATGTTAGAAAAAAGATGAAGGGGATGTTCCCAGGCTAGTGAGCCACCTTTGAAGAACAGTCTCTATTGGACATTTACATTGATTTCCTTGGTTACTTGTGTTTAAAAAGGAATTTGGGAAATGGAATTTGAAATGCTGGCACATATGTAAAAAGATCTCTCACAGGAAAGAAAAGGAAGACATCAGCAGTAACTGTGGCGTCTAGCACAGTCACAGGGAAGCCTGTTTGTATGGATACTTGCAGCATGTGGAAGATACACTGTAAGAAAAATAATATGTATTTATACAAAGATTACAAATTGATCCATTTATTGTGAGATTAATTCTCTTTGCTTTATTTCCCAAGAAAATGAGCTATAATAAAAGAACCATTTATATAGCATATTTGACTCCATTTATTGAACAAATAGAAGATATAGTTAGTAAAATCATTTCGGTCATAGTCTCCTGAACACTGTTCTTGAAATAAAACCTGATTACAAGGTAAACAAATAAGAATTATTACTTTTTCCAATTACTTCTCTTTTGAATTTTCTGTTTGAGACACAAGACTTCACTGGTTTTCAGCTTTCCTAATTCTAATTTTAGCATCCTCCACTGTGGCCCTGGAAATATCAGGAAGTGATGTTCAGGAGAAAGACATGCTTAGTAGTAAATACCTAGCAGTGTATTTGAGAAAGGACTTAGAATATGATGTGTAAATTTGGTTTTATATATGGATATGAGGTCATCATGTCTCATTTGTAAATTTAAAAATTATCTAGTTGACTATGGCATGGAATGTGGTTTGGCATAATAATATAAAAATTATTTACCTAAATTTATAAGTCCTTAAATCTGTAATTACTGAACAGAGTATATTTTAGAAGGCTCCAATTAGCCAGTAAAGGGTTAAAATTATTCATTTGTTTGCATAAAGAGGAAAGTGAAAGTAGTAACATATTGACAAACACGAGACTATTTTGTATAAGAATGTGGCATGTAGATAAACTCAAGGATACATTGATAAGAAAATTAATTAATCTAATAGTTTCAGTACTTAAAGGATAATATAGTTATAGTTGATGATATTCTGGAGTACTGTGAAGTAGAACAATTATTAGAAGCTAATAAATCAGGAAATAGCTATTAGAGGCTTTGGAGACCAAGAAAGACTAGAAAATCCAAAGTTAAGGAGATGAAACAATACCAAGAGCATAGGTCATCTCACTATTAGTAAGAAGAATACCAAGAATACACATTAGGTATTATTCTCCACAAAGGACCATCACTTTAATAAATGTTGTTGAAAAAGTGGATATCATAATACAAAGAAATGAAAGTGAGTCTTAACCTTAGTCTTACAAGCAGAAACAGACTGATACCTGCGGGCCAGCCTGGGGTCTTACAGTCCAGGCAGCTGAAGGCATCAACCGGCCCGCCCGGCACAGCAAAGTGTGTGCCATTATGATGAACAGGTATATGATGGAAAAATGGGAGAGAAGGAGAGGTGGCTTGTGTGCTGTGGTAAGAGGCAGATCTGAAGAAGTGAGGGTGGTGAGGAGTGGATTGATGTGGGCAGCCTGCTTGACAGCTGGGACCCGGGTGACATCAGGCCTGGGCCACTGCCTAGGACTATGCCTGCATCCTTGGTCCTACTGTAGCCAAGACCTGTGTTGATGTCCATGACCCATGTTGCCACCAAGGGCCATGGAGATGCCTGGGTCTGGGCTACCACCTGTGGCCATTTTGATGTTCTAGATCTGTGGCCACTGCCAGGGCCATACTGATCTCAGTGGCCTGTGGTGCCACCATGGAACACGAAGACATGGGGGCTGAGTTGCTGCTAGGGGCCATATCTGGGTCCCTGACCCTGCAGAAGCCAGATTCTGTGTTGATATGTCCATGACTTCAGCAACTACTGAAGGCAGTGGGGATGACTAGGGTCCAGTCAGACACCTGAATCCATGGTGTTTGAGACTTGTGCTGCCACCAGGGCCATGCAAATCTGGGTGCCCTGTGCTGCCATCTGGGGCATGTCTGCATGCTTGGCCCTACTGCTGCAAGGGTCTGTGTTGATATCTGAGGCTCCTGATACCACTGTAGGCCATGCAAATACCTGGGGTTTGAGCCATCACCTGAAGCCAGATGGAGGTCTGAGTGTTATACTGCAGCCAGGACCAGATAGAAATAAGTGATCTGTGCTGCTACAAGGTGTCATGGCGGCATACTGCCCAAGCTTTAGCTGGGGGCCATGTCTGGGTCTGTGGACCTACCACAGCCAGGGTCTGAGTTGATGTCCATGGCTTCTGATATCACTGAGGGCTGTGCAGATGCCTGGAGTATGGTCAGCCCCCTGAGACTATGTTGGTGACATAGGAATTTGTTGCCTCCAGAGCCATACTATATGGGTGACCTGTGTTGCTCCCAGTGCCATGGTGACATCCTGGCCCAAACTGCTGCTGAGGGCCATGTCTGCATTCATGTTCCTGGTGCATCTGGGGTCTGTGTTGATATCCATGACCCATGTTACCACAGGTCATATGAACCATGTGTGTTGAAATCCAAGGGCCGTGCTGAGCTGGCCCCATCCCTCACTGTCTCTGGGATAGCTAGCCATATTCCTTGCTGGACACTGTAGCAGGAGAGTTGGTCCAGCCCCTCATGGGGGAACTGGCCCCCACATTTAGATGCAATTTCCCCACCCCCCAACACAGATGTGAGAGAATTGGCCCTGATGGCATGGGCTTAGGAGAGTTGGCTCTGCCTCTTGCCTGCAGGGGTCCTAGTGGTCCAGACCAACAAATTCAGGTACCACCCAGACCCATATTCTGGACCTTGGGTTCATCCAACCTAACATCTACCTCATCTATGATCTGCTGGAATGCATAGAGGGACTGGCCCTCCAGGATCTCCATGACTGGAGGCAGTCCCAGAATATCTGAGAGGAGTCTTGGTGAGGGTCCTGTGATGATGGTGTGCCAGAGACCTGGAACCAGACCAATGACTCACTGAAATGAACATTTTGAGGGTGGAACTGAATCTGCAAAAGGTGTACTGTATGACACACCACAGCTCTCAGTACCACTAGGATGAATGAAGGGGGTTGGAAACATGGAGGAGCAAAGTGGTTTGTTTCTTTGTTTGTTGGTTTTGTCTTTAATTTTTAGGGGGCTTTCTTTGGGAAGGTACTGCAGGGGTGAGGAGCAGATGTGGAGGGACTGAGAGGTGAGAGTGATTTGGGTGCATGATGTGAAATTCCTAAAGAATCAATGAATAATTTTATATATATTACATATATATGTGTATATGTATATTTATATGAAATAAACTAACAAACAGATAAATATTTAAATATAATCAGAAAACATAAAATTCTTAGAAAGAAAAAAACAAGGAAAGAGCTCATTTGTGATGCTTTTTAAAAATCTATTAGTATAGACTGTCAAATAAAAAGCCTAATGCCAGGTATAGGTTACCTCCTTTTGAATTGTTGCATAGTGTAATCACACAAACGTTGCTTTTAGTTGCCCTCCAACACTTGATGATAGGACCCTATTCCCGGAAACATTGCAGACTCTAGTCAGGTAGTAAACTGATAGGAACCTGGAAGGATCATCTGTCCAGCTAGGTTTCAGAGTTCTGGAAGGGTCTATGAATGGTACCAGAGGAAAAGAGCAATCATCAGTCCTACCCAGTTGTGAGCCCTGTGAGCTGCCATAAGCACTGGTCCAGCCAGATATGCTGAACTGGCACAAAAGCGGGATGCATGTCATGGCAGTGACCAATCACTTTCCAATTCCTTTACCTGGGCCAAAGAACAATGATTAGTGAGGTGACAGGCCCTAGGAGAGAACCCAATACTATTATTTTGCTAATGAAATAGTAATGCATTACCCCCTAAATTCTTATTGTTATACCCATAGATGAGTACATCTCTCACCCTTCATCAGAGAAACTCCTTTTTTACAGTAGAGGCTTTTTACAGTGTAGGCAGAGGTTGCTCATTTGTTTTGCAGCCACTCAGACCTGAAATAAGCACACAGAAACTATATTAATTGTAATACTGTTTGGCCAATAACTCTAGTGTATTCATAGTTAGCTCTTACATCTTAAATTAACCCATTTCCATTATTTTATATTTTATATCCATTATTAATATTTTATTCATTATTTATATTTTATCATGAGGCTCTGTCTTCTGCTGCTGCTACATGGCATATTACTGACTCTGTCTTCTTTCTCCCAGCATTCTGTTTAGTTTTCCCACCTAGCTCTATTCTGCTTAGCCACTGGTGAAACAGCTTTATTTGTTAGCCAATAAAAGCAACACATGTACAGAAGTGCTTCCCACAGCAGTAGATGGTGGTTAACACAGAAACCCACAACTGGTCAACATACAGAGACTGACAGACTATGGAGTGTTCAGCCTTAAGGGACATCTATAGCACCGTCGTGTCCTTTAAGACTCAGGGATCATCATGGAAGGAGGCAGAATGACTGTATGAGCCCAATGTAAGGGATTTCTTTTCAGTGAAATATTAATTGCTAGATATACAGTGCCTTTAGCAACATGAACTCATAGGCTGGGACTGCATACATAAGACCTCCATATGATCAATCCAACCAAAATCCTACTATAATGATGTGTGTGTGGGGGGGATGCTTCATGGAGTACCACACTCCAAGGAGATAAAGTAGCAGCAATTGATGGCCACTGGGAAGGGATAAATAGGTTTTCTTCAGGGATGTAGCCTCTGAGAGGCTGCCTATGCTTCCATAGATATTATTATATTCATGCATATAAGTAGAACTAAGTAGGTTCTGTGGGTTGTTTTTTACAAGAGAGAACATGAGGTTTGAACAAAAAAATTATGAAGAAAATCAGGGAAGAATTAAGGGGAGAGAATGAGGTAGATTTAATCAAAACACAACTCTCAAACAAGAAAAGAATGCTGCAAAGTGTAGGCAACAAAAGCAAAAGCTAACAAGTACAAATTCAAATAGAAAACCTTTTTTTCAAAAGAGTAAATGACTCACAAAATAAAAGGGCAACCTATGGAATAGGAGAAAATACAGGCAAGGAATTTATCAGACAAGTTAATATTCCAAAACTGTAAGCAAATAATATAATCTAACAGAAAGGTGGTTTGCAATTATGCAAAATACTTAAATAAATATTTTGCAAAGGAGACTAGAAAGGGATAATAAATATGAAAAGAGTTAGTTTGAACATCACCAGCCATCAGAAAAATGCACACCAAAAGCAGATGTTACCTCCTATCTGTAAGGATGACTGTTACCAAAGTGACCAGAGACAGCAAACATTTTTGAGGATGTTGAGGAAAGGTGACACTTGTATAAGGTTGAAAATGAAAATTGGAATAGTTGTTATAAAAATCCAGATCTTTCTTAAAAAATGAAAATGTACAACTACTACATGATTCACCTGTCTCTCTTCTGCCTATGTACAGCAAAGAAATAAAATCAGATATATGTATATCTACAGTTCCCATTCATTGAAGCATTGTGTACAACAGTCAAAAAAGAAGGACATCCTTGGGTTCTGTCATATGATTAATGAATAATGAAAATTTATGAAGTTATATGTGAAAGCATGCATGTGCATGAATATTATTCACTCTAGAATAAGAAATTATGCCACCTGTGACAATAAGGACCAACCTAATGGACACTATGCTAATGCAATAAAACAGGCACAGAAAGGCCAATATTACATGTCGTGGAATATTAAAGATGTGTTACACTCTTTCATACTGTGGAATATTTGCTTAATGATGTAAGGGTGTGTTGCATTCTTTTATGTTGCATTTGTTTAACTCTGTAAAGCTGTGCTACTTTGCCTGTCTAAAACACCTAATTGGTTTAATAAAGATCTAAATAGTCAATAGCTAGTCAGGAGAAAGATAGGCAGGGATGACAGGAAGAGAGAATAAATAGAAGGAAAAATATAGGCTCCAGAGAGAGAGAGAGAAAAGAGAAGGGGGGAGCAAGAATAGAAAGAGAGGAGGACATCACGGGCCAGTCACCTAGGCACTCAACGAACCATAGAGTAAGAAGGAAAGCAAGGTATAAAGAACAGAGAAAGGCAAAAAGTCCAGAGGCAAAAGGAAGATGGGATAAGTTAAGTTAGAAAATCTGGCTAGAATTAAGCCAAGCTAAGGCCAGGCATTCATAAGTAAGAATAGATCTTTGTATGTTTATTTGGGAGCTGGGTGGCGGGCCTCCAAAGAGCACAGAGTTAAAAATTCAACTACAATTACACCATGTGGCTTGTACACAGAGTGTAAGAAAAGCTAAGTTCATAAACATAGAGGATAGATGTGTACCTGCCAGAGAATGAGGACAGGGGAAAATAGGTAGAGATGTCAGCTTAAATGTGCAAGCTTACTTGAATGAATGACTTCTGGTAATGCGATACACACATGACATCTATTATAATAATGATGAGGTTGACTTGAAATTTGCTAAAGGGGTAGATTTTGTGGATTCTCACCACAAAAGTTACCATTATGAGGAGGTGCTTGTAAGAATTAGCTTGACTGAGCTATCATTTCATAATACATATTATATAATGTCTTAAAATATGCATTTTGATATGTTGTGTATATACCAAAATACTGTATTGTACATAAAACCTAACAAATGAGATTGAGAAAAAACACACATAGTACAAACAGTGTGACTCCATATACAGAAATCACAAATCTCTGTGATATCAGAATCAGAAAAATGACCATATTTTAGAAAGTAGAGGTAGTGGTGACTGGGAGAAGATAAGATGGGAGGAACACTGTGACCTACAGACACATTCCACTTCCTGCCTTCGTGGGGCAGCATGGTATACTGGCTAGCTGAGTTATATTCATGATTCTTTCTATATACTATATTTTTATAAAAATAAAGTGACTAAGGCAACATGTTATTTTTGCACAAATATTGTGGTGTATTTTATAGGTATATGATGTGATTCTGTAGATAGTATATAGAGTTAAAAAAAGCAAATAGACACACCCACCACCTTACATAAGTGTTCTTTTGTAGCAAGGCCAGCTATAATTGACACATTTAGCACAGATTCCATAAGCATGCAATTTTATGGGTCTATCATCTCCGGGTTGCAAGTTATACTTTTTCATCCTACATATCTATTACTATGTGGGATGCATATATACGTACATACATACACATACATACATACACATACATACATACACATACATACATACACATACATACATACACATACATACATACATACACATACATATATATGTATTATATAAATGGTATCTTAAAATTTAGAATAACTTTGAACTTAGAAATTTGTATTTGGTGATATTTTCACTAAAATGCAAATAAAAATATTCATAAGAATATAAATACCTGTGGTGAAATCCTTTTAAAAGAAATTTGCATGCTAGGAAGAAGCAGATTCTGGAAGCTGTGAACACAATCATGACTGACAAAAGAACAAGCAAAGTTTGTTATTCCACAGAAGCAGCAAACTATCAATAAGAATAGAAAGAATGAAGTGAAAGTCAAGTGAGAGCCAGACGGAGATGGTTTATTCCCAGCAATTAGAGCCGTACCACAACCAACCCAAAATATGAGGGAGTAGAAGGTATTTCTGATGAGACAGAAGACACAGACACTGGTGACTGAAGTGATGTGAATCAATAAATATGACTCTCAATTTTGTGTTGTAGACACCAACATAAAGAAAAATAAGGCAAGCATTAAAATAACAGAAAATAATTCAATCTTTTAAACGAAAATCATGAAAGGAGAAAGCTAAAATATGTGAAGCTAAATTAGATCACATAAGAACACCAATAATGTGCTTTCAAATTTATATAAAAGTGTTAAACTTATCAGTTAAAACACAGTTCCCTTTGAGTGGATGAAATGAAGCTTAATTTCTTTTCTCTCTGACATTTAGAAAGTTTGCAAATAAAGTGATTGAAATGTTGCAAAACACATGTTTTCTAGGTATATTTAAAAAACATGCAGGCTACCAGAGTAGGTTAGTATGCACATAAAACATCAGAAGGCATAAACAGCCACAGTAGGTGAATAAGTGTTATATAATTTCTAGAGTAAACAGAATGTTTTTAATGTTTCTTAAGCCTTATGGCAATTTTTTTAATATCACTCACAAGTACCAAAAATACTTGATACCAAATGTAAATGTGACTATTTCCATTCTTTCATGTTCTTCGGCTGTTGTTTCTCCTCCTCCTCTTTCTTCTTCTTCTTCTTCTTCTTCTTCTTCTTCTTCTTCTTCTTCTTCTTCTTCTTCTTCTTCTTCTTCTTCTTCCTCTCTCTCTCTCTCTCTCTCTCTCTCTCTCTCTCTCTCTCTCTCGTGTTGCTGGGAACAGAGCCTCAGACATTGTGCCTACTAGGCAAAGCAACCACTATTTCCTAATAATTAACCATACTGTGATTTTGCTTTCTCTTTACTACAAATTCAAATTTATTTTTTTCATATCTCTTGTGTGTAATCCTCACTTATTTATTACCTCTACACGTATGAAAATATAAGTGAAATTTGTGTAAGGATTTCATTATCTTTATTTTAATCAGTGTGTCCCCAGTGCTTAAGATACATGCTAGGTCAATTTTACATAAATTACTGCACAGAACGTAGCTTGGAAACTATTATTTCAAATGGTTTTCGATCATAGTCACCTATGCAGCCTATAAATAAAAATAATGACTATAGAGCAAAAATATGAATAAAAGCCTGACCACTTGACATTAGTCTAGGCTGAACACAGGGAAAATGGCAAGGAAACGAATAGCAGCTTGGTTTATTTGGGAAGACTTGAAATAGAAATGCAATTTCACCTCTAATGGTTTCTGTCCCACAGCTTTCTGTGTGATTTGCCTAATTAGCTGAATTAACTGGAGACTCCATTTTAAATGGGGATTCTAGAATTTGAACATGAAGAGGATACATTAAGTCTGGGCAGTAATTCAAGCTGAAGAAAAGCAATTTGTCCTTTCATTATTTAGGCTCTGAAATTTAGGAGACAATGAATCTTAGTTCATGATCAGCTTTCAGGAGAGAACATTCAGAGAGGATATTCTGGAAAAAAAAAACTCTCTTTTTATTTAGCTGAAGTTTTATGGCTTAAAATGTATCTGTACTTTGTAAACACTTATCAAGAAGACCAGCATTTAGAAAAGTAATTTAGGTGACCTATGGAACCATGTGACCATTGGTTGGTCCACAGGTGTAAGAGGAATTGAGAAATGCATCTGTTTGTGGAATGATTGACAAGAGATTTTTCTCCTCATTGAAAATTCAGAGTATCTTTTTATAAAAACAAAAAACAAGCAAAATATTTAACTGCTCACAGTGTTAGTCCGAGACATGAAGACAGGTCTGAAGAGGTTATGGGAACTTGGGAAACTCTATTTGCTCCTGGCTAGGTGGTGGTTGTAACAGATTGAGTCATCTCAGTGCAGAGTAAAACTGTTTCTCTGCATTAACATGCTCTCTTCCCATAATCTCTGCAATTACATTTCTTGGGCCCTAGGAAGGTCATAGCATCATTTGTTTCCTAATATCTCACCTAGACAACAGGAAAATCTAATTAAAGCAATAGATTCAGGGGATAAATAAAATTTAATTATCATTTAACATAGAAATGGAAGTCATCATCTAAGACCAATAATTGAAAAGACAGTAACCATATAGTAGATATGGTAAGTGAAAGGTTAATCTAAATATCCAGGTAGATGATTATGAACCCCCCCACACATCTTTATGAATCATATTCTTCCTGCACAAATGCTTTGAATAATTAACTACAGTGTGTTATGTAATTGATCCTCAGTATTTTATTTTGAAATCCCGGTTTTCCACTCATCTGTCTTTAACTTGAAATCTTGAAATTGAAGTTTAGATTTTTGTGTGTTAATTTTCTGCTCTTTCAATTGAACAGCTAAAACAGCGCTTTTAGCGAAAGCATGAAATTTGGCTAGAGTGACCAAACTTTTTGATTTACTTTGATTTCTCATGCTAAAATATGAACAGTCTGGGACTCTTGATGACCCTTTTCCCCACCCCAAAAGAAAAAGATAGAAAACTATTGGAAAACATAAGATCAAATAGAAGCTAAGTGATTTAAAATGCTCGTGCCATTTAACTATAATACTGAAGTCACACCATCACAGATTCAAGGAAACTATCTGATTTGGGGGGAATTTCAAGGTGATAATAATGCAGAATTTCAATTTGGGACTAATAATTATGGTTTGATAAAATGTTCTGCTTACAGTAAAGTTTACTGGAAATTACATAGTTGCTTCAATGCTGTTACATAGAAGTAGCATATATTCACAATTTCCCATTTGTTTTAGAAACTTCCTAAATTCAGCCACAAACATTATTGTGGCTAAACTATTGTATTTGACATCCTTGCTATGATTTTTATTTCATTTATAATTATTACAAAGTTACCATAGTATCACATCAGTACTAAGAGAAGGGACCTGTGACCCAAGATGAAGGATTTTATAAAACATGTTTCTCGCTTCCTTTTTAATATTTTAAGTCATTAATTCTCTGGTATTGCTCACTTTCTCTCATTTATCTTTCAAGATATTTTAATTTTTTTTCTCATTCTACTTAAATAATGCCATTTCATCACATCATCACAGTCTGTTCTTTTCTTTTTCTTTCTTTCTTTCCCTTCCTTCCTTCCTTCCTTTTCATTCTTCTCTCATACAATACATTCCAATCACAGCATCCCCTCCATTTCCTCCCTCTAGGCTCCTACCTTCCCTTCTCCCCTAGATTCACTGCTCCTCTGTTTCTCTTCAGAAAAGAGCAGGCCTCCCAGGAATATCAACTGAACATGGCATAACAAGTTACAATAAGACTTGGCACAAACCTTCATATCAACACAAGACAAAGCATCCCTGTAGGAGTAAAAATGACCCAGGAAGAAGCAAGAAAGTCCACAGACCCCTGCCTATCCCACTACTAAGAGTCTTGACTAGGTTAACCCTTGTAGATTCAAGGGAGTTCCCACTGAACTAGGTTTCCACATGGCCCACCCAAATGTCCCAATTCCAGTTGTCTTTGTCTGTACTCTCTTCTTCCATCCCCCAACCTACCCCAATCCCTCTTGTTCCCATCTCCACCTGACCCGAGTCCACAAGAAAAACTATTCTATTCCTCCTTCTTGGGGAAATACTTGCATCCCACCTTGAGCTCTCTTTGTTACTTAGCTTCTCTGGGTCTGTGAATTATAGCATGATTATCATTTACTTATCAGTTAATTTCCACTTGTAAGTGAGTACATATCATGGTTGTCTTTCTGGGTCTGAGTTAAGCTCACTCAGGATGTTTTTTTTTTCTAGTTCCATCCATTTGCCTACAAATTTCATGATGTCATTATTTTCAACAGCTGAGTAATATTCCATCATGTAATTACACCACATTTTCTTTATTCATTCTTCAGTTGAGGGATTTCTAAGTTGTTTCCAGTTTCTAGATATTTATGACTTGAGCATGTTTCTTGCATGCAAATTTTGCCTCTTTCATTCTTAGATTCACATTTAAAAGTGGAAATAACAGTGATACAACCTTTTAGATAAGATTGTTACAAGATACTTGTTCAATGATACAGTTGATGATCAATACATTTTTACTACTGTGGCAGCTGCAGTGGACATTGAGCGCCACAGCAGCAGCAGGACCAACTATAACTGAAACACAGAATGATGGGTTTGACTTTTAACATCTTGGTGTTCTATTTGATTAAAATGGCATATCTTGGACACTAGAGTTTCAATTTTACTTTGTAAGCCTGTGTATTATTTGGTGCTAGTCTTTTGAGATCTAAATAATGGCCTCTTTTCCTTCACTTGGAAATTAGTCTTAAAGCAGTATTTACCTTTCTGTCACCTGTAAAGCATTAAGCTGTCATCACACTTTTAAAAAGTAGAGCACTGGATGTGAGTGCAATATGATTGTGAATTCTGTCACTCAGTTGATCAACAGGATTGATTCAGCTGACCTGACTGGCTTAGGTGTGTGTCCCATCCCTTTACACTCTCCCTACTACACGCCTGTCATTCCTGAAGTTATACTCCTTCAATTAGGACAACCTTCCCGGATAGAGGACCAAGATAGATCAAGGTTATTTTCCTTGCTCCACTCCCCAGCTAGAGCATCTATACCAGCTCTCTAAAAGAAAGCATTATTTTCTTTCCCTGATAGAGAGAAGAAAATGTTCAAGCCGTCTTTTGATTTTCTGTATTTCCTGAATTGCTACATGTAGGTTACAAGGTAACCTTTGCAAAAGTTAATATTTTCAATCCTGTTTTTCGTGTGTGTGTGTGTGTGTGTGTGTGTGTGTGTGTGTATGAGTGGGTGGCAATTTTATAGAGACAGTGGGAGTATAAGAAGAACTATTTTTTCTTTCCTTCTTTCTTGTCTTCCTCCCTCCTTACCTTCTTTCTATCCCTCTGTCTCTCTCTCTTTGCACTCTTTCTTCCCACTCTCTCTCAGCAGGGTGGGCTGAACTAAACATGTGTCTGAGAATAACCTTTAATTTCTGATCCTCCTGGACCTACCTTTTAAATTCTAGGATTATGGATTAATGCCAGTGTAGTGGTTTGGATGAGAATTGATCCCACGGGCTCATATTCTTGAATACTTGGTCCCCAGTTAGTAGTGGAACTGCTTATAAGGAATAGGAGGTGTGACCTTGACGGGGAGGGTAACTGGGGCTTGAGGTTTCAAAAGGTGAGGCCAGGCTTTCTCTTACACACACACAGACACACACACACAGACACACACACACAGACACACACACACAGACACACACACACACACACACACACACACACACACACACAGAGAGAGAGAGAGAGAGAGAGAGAGAGAGAGAGAGAGAGAGAGAGAGAGAGAGAGAGAGAGTTTCCTGCAGCTTTTGGCTTAGATGTGCATTCTCAGCTGCTTCTCTAGCACCATGCTTGTCTGTGCCCATCATGATGGTCATGGACTCACCCTCTGAAACTGTAAGCAAGCTCGCAATGAAGTGTTTTCTTCTTTAAGATGCCTTAATCATAGTGTCTTTTAATAGCTTTAGAACAATAATTAAGAGAGCCACAATACTCAGTTTCACGCAACGCTGGCGATCAAACTCAGGGACTGTACACAGTAGTTGATCAGTCTACTAACTTAGCTCCATCCCAGTCCCATTATGAATTTCATTAAGCTAATTTAATGTTTTCAGTCTGACATCATGAAACCCATGTCACACTTTCAGTTTTATTCTGTCTACTGTGAAGTACAAATGCTTTACACCAGAGTTGGTGCTTAAAATTTTTATCTTCAGTGCTCTCACATTTTGATAATTATAGACACTTACTTGAATTATTGACATTCTAGGACTTTCTTCAAGAATGTCTCTTAGCTTTGATCAATATGAGTTTTTTGTTTTGTTTTTTTTCTTTTTTTCAATATGAGTTTTCATACCCTATTCTACATTTTTCAAGCTCTATGGTATTTGACCAACTATTTGATACTTTGCAGTTGTTATTTCAACCCCTTGTAAAATGGGAGTAATAAGGTATCTTTCAGAGAGTTATTATGAAGCTCTGGTAAAAATGAGTTTGTGAAATATCTGCACAGGAAGAAAGCTGGGGATACTTTGTGAATGAAAAAGTAGTGTTAAAAATAAGACATAGAAATAAAACAGTATTATTTACAAATATGTATATTTTCTCAGGATTAGGGCCACAGTTGACCTTAAAACAGTCAAAAGAGTTTTACTGTGTTGAAAATAACATTTCAGACATTGAATTGTGCTCCTATAGATGCCAACACATCAGGGATAGAAAAAATAAATGCAACTGGGAAGTCATTGTTTTATACACAAGCCAGTGCAAGATAAAACCTTTAAAATTCAAGAAAATTATGCAGATTTTATTTTTCTATTTCTTATTAAAAAAATCAAAACACCCATATGTTGTGAACATTCAGGCTAGCTCTTTCACTTAAAATAACAAAAATATCCGAAGTATTCTATACTTTCCCTGCAGGTGAACTACTAGTTCACAATGCTGATTCACCTGAGACTGTTTTCTCATGTGTAAAATTTAACTAGCAACAGAGAACCTTGCATGGCTGTGGTGAAGATGTGTAGTGCTGTGGGTGGAATTTCAAGCTCTGGAGATAAAAGATTCAGATTCCTTCTATTTCTCCGGTAGCTCTATAAACCCTGCAGGGGAGTTAGCTGTTAACTTCAATATTCTCATCTCTAAGTTACAGATGGTGATATCTATCCTATGTCCTATGCTGTAGAGATGAAGAAACTAGAAATAATTAACTAGTACTAACTGATATCTGGCTCATCTAAGTTATTATCAGAAGAAAAGGCCACAGAAAATGAATCCTTATGATTTCTTGAGATAAGTTACTCGTGTACCTCGGGGAAACTTCTAACTGTAACTAGCAGCGTCCATCTAACTTTCCCTGTTTGCTAAAATGCTTCTGTGTAAAAGACACAACAGAAACTCTCTAGGATGCTACTTAGATCCTTATCACATGTTCCTGAAGCAGTTCACTTCAAATCTGTCATCTCTCAACCTCTTCTCAGGTTGATTCTTTGGAGTTCTGTCATTCTCAACACAAAGGTGAGTGCTGTCTGCCATGCATTGACTGCTAACTCTGAACCTCCCCTGTGCTGGAAATGTACTATGCACTTACCTCAGTATGGTTTAAAGTATGCTTAGCTATTATGTTTTTTTCATTGAGCTAAAAAGGAAGAGATGTAGCTACAGGCTTATGTTTCCAAGTTCCTCTGAGTACTCCAAGTTTACCCTATTACAAAACATAAACATTCCTCTCTCATACACTTTCCGTTATTTCCACTTTAAAAAAATAAAGACAAAATGCACTCACCAACTCACTTATTTAGCCATCAGAAAAATGCAAATCAAAACAACTCTGAGATTCCATCTTACACCTGTAAGAATGGCCAAGATAAAAAACACTGATGACAACTTATGCTGGAGAGGATGTGGGGTAAAGGGAACACTCCTGCATTGCTAGTGGGAGTGCAAACTGGTACAGCCCCTTTGGATATCAATATGGTGATTTCTCAGAAAATTAGAAAACAACCTTCTTCAAGACCCAGCAATACCACTTTTGGATATATACCCAAAGGATGCTCAATCATACCACAAGGACATGTGCTCAACTATAACAGCATTATTTGTCATAGCCAGAACCTGGAAACAACCTAAATGCCCCTCAACTGAAGAATGGATAAGGGATATGTTGTACATTTACACAGTTGAGTAAAAAATAATGACATCTTGAAAGTTGTAGGCAAATGAATGGATATAGAAAACATCATACTGAGTGAGGTAATGCAGACACAGTAAGACAAACATCAAAGAAAACCAGCCTACAATTCACAATCTCAGAGAACCTAGACAACAAAGAGGACCTTAAGAGAGACATACATGGATCTAATCTACATGGGAAGTAGAAAAAGAAAAGAGCTCCGAGTAAATTGAGAGCATGGAGACCATGGGAGAGAATAGAAGGGGTGGAAGAAGAAGGGAGGGGAATGGAGAAAAAATATATAGATCAATAAAAACAATTTAAAAGTAAATAAAAAAATCTAGCATTTTTCATGCCTCTGGAACTCAATTGTGGTATATGTCCAGCCACAACCTTGGTGCCACTTCCAGACCTCTTTGATCACCAGATATCAGGGCTATGAACAGCTAGTTAACTATCGAAAAATTTATTCTTTCTTTATAGCAAGGATTTCCTTACATGTTCAGTGCAGCAGTGTGTAATCATTTCAGTCCCACTGGTGTGACAGTAACATTTTACTCATTACCCAGACGTGAGCATAAGGATTTTAGCCAGGTACCTAAAGGAAGACAGATAGGGAAATGTGCCAGATGTTGAAGGTGGTGATGATGGAGTCACTATTGTAACCTCCTGTCTGCCCACATTTGTATATGTGCTGCTGTTTTGCAGTTTCTGTAAAGTATGGTCAGGCATAATTTAATGGATACAATGCACTCATGTCCAACATTATTCTTAGAGAACTTCCAAATATGCATCTAACTTTTGCCACATAGAGGCTGAAGCTCCTATGGAATCCCTGTTGTCCAGAGGACAAATAGAGTTTATTTTTGTTTGTTCCTTACTGATCCTACACATTCCCTGATCTTTGGCTTATACATTCCTTAGTCTCTCTTCAATATCATTCCTAAGATATAGCAACCAACTCAAATGTCTGAAAAGTTTCATATAGTCCTCTAAACCTTACTTGGATGCCTTTTCTTGACTCCTGTAAGCACTTATAAGTTCTTATCCTAGTCACCTCATTAATTCATTTGGACATTTCTGCTTTTTATTTATCTACATTCCAACTTAAAAAAATGGGTTTTCTTGATGAAAGATGAAATACTTTCCATTTAATATTATTTGTTTATTTTTCTGTGTTTTGTTTGGCTGTTTTGTTTACATGTATGTGTTTGTACCACATATGTGCCTGGTGTTTGGTGGCCACATATGACAGGAGAGAATGCTGGACTGGAGCAAATAGACAGTTGCAAACCATCGTGTTGTGTTGAGAATTTAACCCATGTCCTCTGGTGCTTTAACTACTGAACCAACTCTCCAGACCCTGCCTTACATTTTTATATCCTTAGATCATTACAAAATAATTGGGAAACTTCAAACATTTTATAAATTGTGCTACATCATTTATAAGATTTTTGTGATGAATAACTTGTCAGTTTCTTTATGTATAGATTCCTTTATCCTACCTCTCAATATATCGTCCCATAGATCTAGGTAGTCCTTCTCTCCATGATAGTACCTCACTTGGCTAATATTTAGCCCAATGGGTAGAAAATTGAGTGTTCTGTTTGTGTCAGGGATGGGCACTGTGTAATTTACATTTTTTGTACAACTTATAACAAAGAAATGGGATAATTAATATCATCCCCCATATACACACATTCTGGTTTCCCAGTGAGATAAACAAATGCACTGTCAAAAAATAATTACACATGCATCAAGTTGTGAAACTTTGGTCTGTTCCAGGCAGTGAGACTGGGAATACCATAGTTTGCCTTGCTTCTTTGTCAGAATTGCTAATACTGGGCACTGGAACCTCAACAACTCTGGCTTTGAATTATTCCTCTACCATTTATTAACTGTATGACCTCAGGAAAGCACTGACTCTTTTCCATATAACATGGAAATACACACAGATTGTCCATGTCATTATTATCAACTTATTCCTACAAGATGGGGCCTCTTTTCTTATACATATTGAAAGTGTTCATTTAGAGGGAGGTGCTTTAACAGTTAGTGTGCTTTTTCAGTTAAAAAAATGTTTATTTTATTCACTTTTTAATTTTGGGTGATTTAAAAATGCCAGGAAAAAGTGACAGTATCAATATTCATCTGTGTTTGTATTGCAGGGACATGGAGTTAATGATGGTGAAACTTCATCATCCAAGGCAGCCCCTATGGAGGATTAACCAAATCCTTTCATAATCCAATGGATCAGTTAATTATAGAAGTTCAGCGAAGTGCTATGCACACTTGAGACTCAAAGGAATGGACTTCAACTGATTCTAACTTTTTGTACATACATTTCACATTTTTGTTCATTAAAATGATTAATAAATGCAGATTTATTTCTGCATCTAAATATTTTAAATTCTATGCAAATCCCTGGGAAAAAATACAATGTTTATGAGCAAAGTAAGAAGAATAAACTCTTCCTATGAGTCAACATGACCTTCAGAAAGAAAATTTGACACATAAAATAGATTAGAAAAATTATTTCTAGTGATAAATATATGTTTGAGGCTGGAACTATTATACTGCATAAAATTAACGGGATGGAAGAAAACAAGGCCTGAGCATAGATTTTAAATGAGTAACCTATAACTCTATGCTTACTTCAAAGGTCTAAGAAAGAACAAACTGGAATCAAAGCTAGATGGAGAAAACAACAAAGGCCCAAGGAAAATGAAATAAAGACTTGAAAAAGAATAAAAGTGTAGGTAAAGTAAGAATTAATGCATGTGCATACGCTTTTCAAATCACCTGTTGTACATGATAAATATGTAGAATTTTATTAAATCTTAAAATTAAATAGAAAAAAGTGTTGACTTACATGCAAGTGAGAGTTGACTTCATACAAAGCCATTGGGGAAAACGTTGGGATACCTGTGGTAGGTTTTGTCTGTAAGACAACGGGATAGCATAAGCTTGTCCTGGAACAGCTTTAAGATAGCATTTTGAGGTAACATTTAAATTTTCTAAATTTGAGGTTAAACCCTTAAAATAAGATCTTGTTTAGGGATAATACTGCCTGTTGCCTGTGGTAATTTGTAACTGTTACCACTGATGTTCAACTCCAAGGTTTCTCGGCTCTGATCTTGTTTAGCTTCTCTGCTACAAACTGGGTAACTGGATCTCACGATCTAGAAATACAGATGTTTCCTCAGTGCATCTGCTTGGAATTGTGGCAGCATTCGTTTACAGAGGAACAGAGAGGCTGACAAAGAGTCTCCAGGGGAAGGGGAATTGTCCAGATGCTGAAACATGTATGCATACTCTTCCCCTCAGAACCCAGGACAAGGTAAAACTTAAGAAAACAATGTGATCTCTTGGGGTTTCAGAGAAGTGCTAAAACATCAGCACCTTAATAACCGTGTTCTGATTTGTGTTTCAGTCCTGAATACCGTGTCTTGCATTTTGATTCTCATGGCATTTTCAGTTTGCATGTCATTTCATATTACTATGCATGTAACATGCTTTTATTTGGGGGTCCTTCTTTTTTATACTCTGAGGATAATTGGAAAACAGCTCTTTGGATATTATATATTTCCTGAGCAAGAGTTGAAAGCATGTATGTTGAAGACTTTCCTCATGGATGGAATTTTAGACTTGAATCCAAGCACTTGGCTAAATCATTTGTTGAGACTGGAGCCAAGTCTTGGAAGCCGATGGAAAATCAGTACTTAAACATCTGAGTAAGCAAGCCAGGAAGGACTGTTCCTTTGGAGTTCCCGCTTCAAGCTCCTACCTTGACTTCCAGCTTTGATGTCCTCCAAATATGAACCTGTAGCAATAAACACTTTTCTTCCCAAGTTGCATTTTGTCAGTGCTTTATCACAGGAACAGAGAAACATGGTAGGATAACATATATTCTGTAACTCTGCTTACTCATGTGTCTTTCTTACAAATTTACCTGCCCCACAAGAGTATAACTTCAGTGGGAACAGGGAATATTTTGATATTACAATCATAATTACTACCCCAGACAATCTCTCACACAAAGGGGTCTTCAGAAAACAAGAATTGAGACTTGTTCTAGAACTATACACACACACACACACATACACACACACACAGTTGGCTAGCATCTTTTTTTAAATCAAAGTTAACTTCTATAAGCATTTATTGAGTATTTGTCTGAAGTGTGATAATTACAGCCTCAATCCACCTATCTTACCTGGCTATTGAAAGAAAAAGTGAAAAAATTTAAAGCAAACAAGATAATAGTCACTCCGAAAATCATTGAACAGAATTAACTCTCTAAAGCTGTCCAAAACTTAATGATGTAAACTCAGTAGAAATATTAAATGTCAACCTCATGTGTGATTTCATTTAACTGAAAAAAGTAACCATTAAAGAAAAAATAAAGCTATTTATTCTGAGAATTAATATATAGTAAATAGGTTACTGTTATTAACACAGTACTGAGTTTACTCTATTTACCTGGAGGTCATGAAATCTGTAAATGAATAGAGTGATTAGGAATTTTGTCCCAAGTACTGTAAGTCATTGAGGATTAGACTGTACCATTCTCTATAAGTTTGATGACTAGCAGTCTAGCAGTCTATGGACATAACAAAGTATATCCTCACTAGATGAAATTATTCTTGCATCTATTTTATTATGAACATGCATCTCATTTATGGCCAAACTCTAGTCCAAGAGCTAGGATTAGTATTCTTATGAGGGTGAACACAAACAGTGTTATCATCTTTGTTTTCCAGCAATAACAATAGCAAACCCTCAAGAACCCACATACAGGTTAAGGAACAACGCTGGGCTTCAGTTGTGGAGTTTCTCGTTGTTGTTTTCTTTCATCCATCACTGGTGAACATAGTCAACCAGCTCAGTTCCTAAGAACTCCACTCTCTGGTATGTTTTCATGATAGTTTTCAATTTTTAACTCAGTGTAAAGGGGGAAACTAAAGAGTAGGGGAATATCCCCCAAAGCTCTTAACTTTGTAAATTACTTCCTGACTTATATTCTGTAACAGTTTTACTATGAATTTGAACTTTAAAATAAAATTTTAATATGAAACAATAATTTTCAATTTTATATTCTTTGTTGATCAGGTCCAAGTAAATCTTTAAAACCTATACTGCAGTTCATATGGGTTCTCTGAGGACTGTTTCAGAGCCAGTAAAAGGAGAGATTGATAGACTCTCTTGTACAACATCCAAAAGTGACTCAGAGCCAGCACTTAACAGCTTTATAAGCAGTCAAGATGAGTGATGTTGTTCATGGAGAAGTTTTACTGAAATAATTAATTGGGTACTGGGAGCAATTCCTCTTCAGTACAACATCACTCTATCATTCCTGAAGGGAAAACAGAGAGCCACGCGTGTAGAGAATTTGTTAAACCAAATAAACAGATGCAAATTCTTTCCAGAAAAAAACAACGTAGCTGTTTTAGGAAGTAAAATAGGTAAATATAAAATGGCCT
Source organism: Ondatra zibethicus (assembly GCA_004026605.1). Taxonomy (NCBI): domain Eukaryota; kingdom Metazoa; phylum Chordata; class Mammalia; order Rodentia; family Cricetidae; genus Ondatra; species Ondatra zibethicus. Next base: position 66,171 of record PVIU01003773.1, on the reverse strand, counting down.
AATAAATTGGCCTCTTCATATTTTTCCCATTTCTGCTGTCAATGTCGTGGTATTATATTTAGTTCCTACAATAACCTTCAAGGCTGCAGCTGAATCGAAAATGTAAAATAAAACTAAACTGAGATGATAATGCAAGGGTCCTTTTGGCTCTAGAATTGTTTTCTAAAAAGTTTTGTAACTGGTTCCCCTTTTCTTGTTCTCATTACACCATCTAAACAGAAATAACAAATGAGAATGCCTGACTAAATCTGACCTGTAATCAACTTCTACTATAATAATCTATCACAAATGTTAATTTGTGAATTTCAGTAGCAATCAGGCTAAACTAATACATATCTTGTGTGTCTAGTGCACATACATTGTGTAGTCTATCAGCCCCAAAGCTCTAGCTCTGGGAATTTCTAGGTTAAGTCATGGCTCTGGAGAGAGAAGTGTAGTAGATTCTAATTATAAACTCTTTTAAAATAGAAGTTAAGGTAATGTAACCCATAAAACGTGATATTATTGCACACGTAGAGAAATACATACATTTTCATATGAGGTATTTGGTGATTTGCTCTAACTTATTTCATTGACCATTATTCTGCCCACTTCCACTCCCCACAGTTGCTGAGACACATCCTCTCAGGATATGCCCCATCATATCTTACCTAAAGTCTATGTTAATTTTTCTTTCATATGTGTTAGACATACTAAGATTGCTTTTCTATGGAGCTTAAAGTTGTATGAAGCACTTTGTCACCCATTACCTCTAGGTATTCCTAAAATTGATTACTGCACATAACTACAAGTGCAAAACAAATCAGAGGAATGATAATATATGGATTATTGTCCTTGTTGATGTTGTTATACTCTACATTATGAACCAGAATGTTTGGACATGACAACAAGGAGCAACCTGTACTTACGAGGTTAACGCTGATTCTTTCAAGTCTGAGAGAGCTATAGGTAAAAGAGGCTCTCTGAAAAGAAGTTTCCAGGCAAAATGATAAAAGAGCCTAAGATTATTTCCTGAAGTCAGTTCTCCTTTATCTCCTTTGATATGAGCTTTGAGACCTCCATCCATCCTCTTTATCATTGTTTCTCTATAATTTCTAAATAACATTTTGGTAGGTCCTTCAAAGGTGTCTGTTAGGATACTGAGCAAGATGAACCTTGGCAGCTTCAGTTCAAGCCTGGGCTGGTAAGGGACAAATAGGCCATGCAAGCAGAGCTTATATGAGGAGTTTTATTGGGGCAGGGAAAGGAGTGGGGGGAAGGGAAGGAAAGGGAGAGAAGAGAGAGAAAGGGAACACAGAGTGGCATCTTAGGAAAAGAGAGAAAGAGGGAGAGACATGAGAGACAAAAAGGCAGAGACAAACAGAAAAAGAAAGAGACATAGAAGAAAGCAGAGTCAAAAGAGAGCAATGGGTGGGAGAGAGAATGAAGAAGAAGAGTAGGGAGTAATGGAGTTTCACCTTTTAAAGGGACAGGAAAGACCACACAACAGGCCAGGGTTCTACCTGTCATGCGCACAGGGGTGAAGAAGCACTCTGCCAGTTCACCAAGAGTTGGTGCCAGGTGTGCCTGGATGTTAACAATGTTTACAACCTAATTCCACGAACCTATGAATATATTACATGATGTGACAAAGGGAGCTACAGAAAAGGTTCAGGTTGCTTGAAGTAATGGTGCAGTCTCACAGATCCTTACTAGCTATGAACCATTTACATCCGTGGTCACAAAAACTCATGCCAGCAGAAGGATCAGGGGCATGAGATATTGCTACTTTGCAAGATGAAGAACAGAGTTGACAAGCCTTTTCAGGTCTGCAGAATCCTGAAAAGGAAAGCAAGGACAGCATTTCTCCCCCAAATCTGCAGAGGAGACTGCATTCTGCCTTGGGCCAGAGAGATTCATGTTAGGGTTTTTGTCTACAAAATTTTATGGAGATTAAAGTGTGTTTAAACCACTAAATATGTGATCATTTGATATGATATCAAAAGAATACCTATATAAGCACTGAGAATATTTTTAAATTAGCAAATATTTATAATTGCTAATATTTAAATTGACTATTTCTTACAGCATTGTTTAAACCTGGTTTGTTGTTTATAATTTTTGCTTTACACTTACCATCCAGGGGAACTGGTGGGCTATCCAGAAAAACAAACTTATTTTATGTTGATCGTTGGTGTTTCAGAGTTTAAGTATGTACTAAATAGGTTTGCAATACTAGAAAGAGACTGTAGGAAGGACCCAAATCTCATTGTCAAGCAGCATTTTTCCCTTTTCTCTTTAAAATCAGAGGACCCAAACAAAGGCCTCCTTTAAAAAATGGCCCCATTTCTTTACTAGTCTGAACTCTGAAGTAAAGATCAGAGAGGAAATACAAGATAGTACTTTGACTTGAGGTCCGTTATTTGATTTCTCAATTTGTTCAATCATTATGGACGCCCCCCCCCCACTTTTTAACCAAGCTTTGTATAAAAAGTGAGGCTCGAATTAAATGATTCATGACACTTTTTATTAAGCTCTTAAATGAATCAAGGGATTCCCTGGGAGGAGGAATAACAGGCTAATATGTCTATTTAAGATCTTTGTTAAAGCTGAATTTGAGACAGAGCAGCAGGCTACAAAACAGAAACATCTTTTCTGAAGGACTACACAAGATTACCACATCAAATTTAGGGGGAAAAAACTTGGACATTAATTTCTGGGTGAGAAATGTCATTTTGTTTCCTTTTGGACAGTAATTAAGCAGATTTTTAAAGAGTACTCTAAATAACAATTTAATTTAAGGGAGAAAGATTGTTTAGATGTGGAGGGAAAATGTTTTAAAAATTACGTTGATTTTCAGATTGCTTCAAGAGGAGGGACTTATTTTCCATGTCAATATTTCTGTTGTTTCGTTATAGAGTGAATTATACACAATTACTGAATTCTAAGCCTTTCCATTTGGTTTGGGTTTTTTATTTCTTTTTCCTTCCCGTTGCCAATAGAAGGATAGAACAAATGACATTTGTTTTCCTGTCTTAGACATTCAAAACAAAGAAATATTTTTACATTATAAAATAACATCTAACTATGTGTATGAGCATAAGACACCTCAAAATATCAGATGTCTTTCTCCAGATCATCTGTCTCTTCCCCTTATGCAAAGAACCTTTTTTTATTTTCCAATTCCTCATCCTTATTCAAATCCTGTGCTAAGATTCAGGGACACTGAGGTTCGTCGTATTATGTTGTCCCTTTTATCTACTTCCAGCTTCACAAATACTTCATACCATCCCATTAACTTTATAATCCATTTAAAATTTAATGGGGAAAATGCCCCACTCACATCATTTCACAATTCTCTCCTTGTATTCTAGATGCAATCTGTGCCTTAATTCCTAATGGTTAGAATGTTTTCTTTCTTGAACGTTTTTATCAGACAAATACTTCGCCTAATAGAACTGCTAAATCCTTTCAGGCCCCAGATGTTGCTCTCTTATTTGACAGATAAATTATATCTTCGCTCTATAAAGTATTATTAAAACACAATTCTGCACTCTCAAGATGTAGATAATTATCCAGTCTCATTACTTCCATCACAGCAAATGTAAATTCTATAGTTTAAGTGGATTCCTAAACGTGCCACTGCCTGCGTGCCTGTAAAAATTCCTTTCTATTCTTGTAATTCAGGATTAGCTACATTGTCTTCAAAAGCATGTCCAATATGCTCCCCCGATGTCTCCACTGTTTCCCTCTTCTCCACTGTAATATTTGACAAGCAAATAGCTTTATTATTTTAATTTTTTCATATAATATATTCGTTCATATTCTTTCCTCTCTTCCAGATCCTCCCGGATACTATCCCTTCTTACCCACCCAATTGCATGTTCTTTCTCTCTCAAAAAAAAAGAAGAAAGAAAAGAAAACCCCCTAAATCAAAACAAAACAAAAGCAAAATTAAAGTACACATAGAAAGTGCTTTCTAGGCACAACAGACAGATGTACATATGAACTCACAGAAACTGTGACAGCACACACAAGGCCTGCAGAGGTCAAGCCAGACAAAATCCAAGCACAGAGAATGAGAAGTGGGCACTGAGTTGTACTGCTAGCCAAGACTACCTAGTAGGAAAGGGAAGATCAGTTTTCTCCAATGGAGTGACACTGGGGATATAAACCATACTCCAAGGTAGACCTGTACTGAGGAATAGTTGAACAACAACAACAACAACAAATAACTTTTAAAAAGCTCTCCACTCTCTGGTGCCACCTCTTTGGGTTTGCTAACTATTTCCCTTGCTGATTCTCCTCATCTTATATCCTGTAGGTTTTCTCCCACGTTTCACCCTTCTCCTTGAATATCTTCTGTTTGGTTTTGTCTTGACATTTGATTTTCAATGTCTCCTAAGAGTCAAGGACCTTTAAAGAGGTGCTTATGTGAAACAACCTTTTAATATTTATATTACAGTTACCCATGATCCAGATCCTAACATATCCCAAAATAACTATTTCTTCATGAAATCTCAGTTCCATCCTTGTCTGGTTTCTTCTTTCATTTGAGAAAATTACTTTTTATTGCACAGGTTTTTTCTCTTAACATTTTAAAATAACTTCAGAATTATACAAATATTAAAAATGAGTCTTCTTGCAAATTTGTCACTGTTTGTATCTTGCTTAACCTTTTGTAGCTTACCAACACTAAATTGATGTTTGTTCTATTGTATTTTTCTCTATATCTATATTTATTGAAATTACACTATGAAGAAGATATTTCTTCTGCACTAGTTTATATATTACATAGTTTATTTCTATAAAATGGAATCATAGCAATTTATTTTCTTTGTTGAAACACAATTTATCACTGTTATTTATTTTATATTATTTTGTCAAGGGCAAACTTTTGCATTTTCCTGTATCCATACAAAATAATTCCTGTCACGCTTTGAGTATTTTTAACCTCCTGATCCCACAGAATATCAGTATACAAGTATCAACCCCATAATGTATTCTATAGTGAACTTGTATTTACTCATTACTCTAAGGGACCTAGTTTGTATTCTTGGACAATGGTTAATTTTCTAAGTCTGTTTTGCCTTTCATAACAAAATAGCATAGGGCTATTTGTAGAAGAAAGAAATGTACTTCTCACTATTTGAGAATGAAAAGCCCATGATTTAAAATATAATAAAACAAACAAACAAAAAGCCAAAAAGAAAACCGCTTCTGGGGCCAAGGCAATGTTTGGTAGTTAAGAGCACTTGTTGCATTTGCAAAGGACCCAGGTTCAAGGCCCAGCACTTACATCAGGCATCTCTTAACTCCCTGTAACTCCAGTTCAAGGCAATCTGATGGATGGCGTCCTTCCTGCCATCATGGACACTGCAAGCATGTGGTACACATACAGATAGACAGACACACACTATGTCATGTGTCCCTCTCCAATATACAAGGTAAATAAACAAATTTTTAATTTTTTCTTTGCAACCAGAAATATATAAAAGTCTTAATTTTTATTTGTATTTTGTTTTTTGAGACAGGGTTTCTCTGTAGCTTTAGAGACTTTTCTGGAATTAGGTCTTATAGTCCAGGATGGCTTCAAACTCACAGAGATCTACCTGCCTCTGCCTCCAGAGTGCTGGAATTAATGGCGTGTGCCACAACTTCCTGGCATTAATTTTTAAAATTATTAGATGAGCATGGTGCTGTCTGCAGTCCCAGAATTTGGGAGACTAAAATAGGAAAATTTCTATCAACTCAGGTAGTCTAGTGAGTTATTGACTTCTTGGCTAGCCAGTGCCACATAGTGAGACACTGTTAAAGGGGACTAGGGAAGATTAAGTAACCCAAAAAGATGTCCACATCCTTGCCTAAGATGTGTCAAGTGATTTATTCAGTCCCTTAACTGCTGTCTTTCAAGCCTGTATTAACAATGTCTTATAAGGCAAAGGACATTGCCATTGGACAAAGTAGAAGTTCACAGAACAAGAAAAGGTTTAGCAATTATGTATCTGATGGAGAACTAATATCCAAAATATATAAACAACTCAAAAGACTATATATCAAAAAATCAAACAAACAAAACAAATAACCCAATTAAAATATGGGGTATAGATTTAAAGAGAGAATGTCAATAGGGGAAACTCAATGGCCGAGAATCACTTAAAGAAATGGTCAGTATCTGTAGACATTAGGGAAGTCTACTTTGAGATGTCATCTTACACCTGTTATAATGGCTAAGCTCAATGGCACAGGGACAGCTCATACTCAAAAGTATGTGAAATCAGACTTATTAACAGGCCAAGCTGACGGAGCTGACTCTTCGGTTGACACTCTCTCTTTTTAGATTACTCCAGCTGTGTCACATTGACAAATAACTAGGCATGTAGGGACCTGGTCAGGATCTGTCTGGAAGCATCACTGGTGATTTTTCTTGCTTTGTTCTTACCTTCTTTTTGTCCTTTCTGGCTTATCCTGTGTTTACTTACCTACTCATTTGTTTCTATAGCCATAGACCCACAAAAGGTTTAATGAGTGTCACAAACACTGATTATAGGAATTCCTCAGAGTCACCCATATGCTGTTCCTGGGTCAGTCAGAATAGTACATGGCTTCCACAGGAGAAACTGACCGGATTCAAGGCAACAACTGAGAGAGTTACTCTCTAAAGCGGCACATTCAGGATTCAAAACACAGTAGAAATGATCACTTTTGTAGTCTCACTTGACCCTAAAATCTTAAGGTCACTTGCTGTTGCTTCTCCCACTTTACCTACATTCACTTAAGGGGAATACACCTGAGCTTCTTCTCAATTCCATATTAACAGTTTCCTTTTGCTTCTCAGGTTTCTCTTTGAGAGACTCTATTACCATTTCTAGTTCTGGATTCTGAGTTGACAAAGTCTTAAACAAGAGATTTATGAAATTCTCAAGACCCAAGTAAATGAACTTAGACTCTATGTGTTTGCTTTCCACAAAATGTTAAGATCCAGTTGCTCTGTGCATCTAACAGTCACTAAACTTTGCACTCACGGGTAGGGTTAGGCTTATTGTGATCTTTGATCTTAGAAGTGCCCTGGGTTTACCCTGCAGGAACTCCTGGTGCCGGATCCAGGCTGCGAAGGTCTCTCAGAATTCCTGGGAAAGAAGTTAGCCACTGGAGCTTTGTGAAAGTTCAAATGTTGATGAATGGCTACAATGGGTAGGTCAATGATGTCTAGTCCTAGTAGAGAATTAAAATAGGTACCTCATGCCATTGTATTCTTTATTCCATTCATTTTTTAAAATTTTAAGTTAACAGAGAAGTACAAAATATAGCTTCCACTCACTATAAATTAGAAAAGAATGAACATTAATCTGAAATGCACATTGAGAAAGAAATGCCAGTGTCTTAAGGCCTCTCTCTCTCTCTCTCTCTCTCTGCTGTTTTGCTCTTAAAATGGAAAAAAATTACCCTTTTCTACTTGAGCTTTGAACTTTATCAGAGATCAGGTTAGGTGTAGGTTTTTAAGAAGTATTCTATCATGTTTCTGAGAAAAGTCAAAATAATAAAATCAAAATCTAACAAGCAGTTATTGTAAGTGAACACTACAAAATCTTTATTTTCTTTTTGTATTGGTCAGATACATTGTCTGCAGTTTCATATACGTGTATATGCATGTGTATTTATACAATATATTGCCCTCTGTTTACATAGGACTCTACTTATAGATTCATTGTCAAGATGTACTTATATATTTATATTTCTATATGATGATAACATATAGATTTAAGATTATGAGGGCATTTAAGATTAGTGAGGGCTGATATCTAGCTTTGTAGCTAACTGTCTGCTGCACCTGCAATTATGTCCATGTCTTTACTCAGCAGATCATGCATATCTTCTCATACAGCCTTTCTCTATCACACCATCTCTTTGTCTCATTAACCAATCCTCAGGCATTCCCTGAGAAACTGTTGGCACCGTTGGCAATCTTTGTTCTCCCTCCTCTCTTCCAATTGCCATCACCCAGTCTTACCCCGGCTTTGTGGCTGTCAACTGTGCCCTCCTTCCTCTCTGCTCCTGTTCTCAGGGAACTGTATAGACCCTAGGGGCACACCCAGATATCACCTTTATATGGATCCTATCAGGTCTCTCAACTTCTAGCCTATCTGCATTCCTCAGTGTTGGCTTCTAATACCTAGAAACACATTCTACCTGGGACCCCTCAGTGGCCATACCTGGCAGGATTCCAGAAGCATTCTGTATCCAGCAACCCACAGTCTCTGTAGTCTCCTAAGAATAAGAGAGGGTAACATAAACCAAGGTACAGAACATCCACTCAACAAACCAGAACCAGATATCAGCACCTAGAGTTACAATCTTCCTAAATCTAGATGCCTAGATGCTGGCATTAAACCACAATAACAGCAAGAAGGAATATGTCTCCACTAGAGACCCCACACCCTAGTACAGTAGGCCCTGAGAAATGCAATAAATCTGAAACACGAGGCAGACCTTAAAATAGCCTTTATGACAATGACAGAGGTCCTTAAAGATGAAACAAATAAATTCCTTAAAGAAACCTATGAAAGCACAAACAGTGGAATGAAATGAAGAAAACTATTCAACATAAAAGTGGAAATGGAAGCAGTAAAGAAAACCCAAACTGAGGGAATTCTGGAAATGAAAAATATAGGATTCAAACAGAAAGCTCAGAGGCAAACTTCACCAACAAAATACAAGAGATGGAAGAGAGAATCTCAGCAGTCAAGACACAATAGAAAAACGAATACTTCAGTGAAAGAAAATAAATCTTAAACAGTCCAGGCACAAATTATCCAGGAAATCTTTGACACCATTAAAAGACTTAATCTGTGAAAAATAGAAATAGAAGAAGGAGAAAAAAATACTAAGTCAAATATATAGGAAAAATATATTTTCAACAAAATCATGTAAGGCAAATTTTCCAACCTAAAGAAGGATGAACCTATCAAGGTATATAAAGCATTAAGAACACCAAAGAGACTGTTCAGAAAAGAAATTCCCCATGATACATAATAATCAAAACAAAAATTCAGAAACAATAAAGAATATTAAGTGACATATGGGGAAAGACCAATTAACATATAAAGAAAGACCTATTAAAATAACTCTTGATACTTCAATCGAGACAGAAAGGCCAAAGTAGGTGTTCTACAAACTCTAAAAGACCACAGATGCCAACTCAGAACTCTATACACAGCAAAGCTTTCAATTGCATAGATGGTGAGAAAAGATATTCCATGATAAAAACCAAATTTAAGCACTATCAATCTACAAATCTAGCTATACAGAAGGTTCTAGAATGAAAGCTTAAACACGAAGAAGTTAGCCACATCCAAGAAGAGTCATGTCATAAATATGTCAAAGTAGCAAATCAAAAGGGGGGGACCCACATTACCATAACAAAATAAAAAGAATTAACAACCATTTGCTCATTAATAACTCTCAACATCAATGTTCTCAACTGCCCCCAAAAGGACAAAGATTAACAGAATGGGTATTAGAACAGGATCTATTCTTCTGCTGCATCCAAGAAGCACACTTTAACATCAAGAATTGATATCATCTCAGGCTAAATGGGTGGAAAAATTTATTCCTAGAAAATGGGGCCAAGAAGGAAAGCAGTATAGCTATTTTAATACCAACAAAATAGACTTCAAGCAAAAAAAAATAATGACATCTTGAAATTTTCAGGCAAATGGATGGGTCTAGAAAAAAAAACATATTGAGTGAGGTAACTGAGACCCAGAAAGAGAAATACATTCATAAGTGGCTTTTAGACATAAAGTAAAGAAAAAAAAACCAACCTACAGTCCACAACCTTAGACAACCCAGACAAAAAGAGCACCCTAAGAGAGACATAGATGGATCTACATAGGGAGGAGAAAAAGACAAGACCTACTGAGTAAATTGGAAGTGTAGGGGTCACGGGAGAGGGTAGAAGGAGGGAAAGGGAGGGGAGCAGAGAAAAATGTATAGCTTAATAAAAACAATAAAAAAGAATCTTGAAGGCAAATAACAAAAATATCTTGTAAAAAGAAATTCTTTTTTTTTCCTTTTTTTTTTTCAAGATTGTATCCTACTAAAGAAATTCTTCTATGATTGTTTTGTTTTGGTAAAAGGGACAAACGCATTTGTTTACTTTAAGTTTTATTTTATTGTTTTATTGTAGGTCGTTTAGCATGTTCATGTCCCTGTTGTAGGTGGTCCTCATATATTCTCTCCAGAAAGGGAACAATACAAACAAGATTAATAAGGAAGAATTGGTTTTCTGTCTTTAAACTGGGATTTGAATCTTTTCTTTCCTTGAGATTTGTACTCAGATTGAGACTTAACCTATTGTTTGCTCTGTTTCTCAGGCCTAATGTCTCCAAGTAGAGCTGTGACCTTGCTTCTCTGTGTCTTCAATTTGACCACTTCAGATATTATGACTTGTCAACCTCCTTAATTACACAAACCAGTATACATATATGCATCCCATTTCTCTGTTTCTCCAGTGACTCCTGAGTAATAAGAGTTTCCTTGATCTTTGTGCTTCAGTAAGTCTATTCCATTTCACATATGTAAGTAATAAATTAATGGATAATGATAATTAATGGATAAATAATTAAATATCAAGTGATAAACCAGGTAACATCAACACATTAAATATTTTAATATAATATGTTAAATACTTCATAATGTATTTTAATGTCTCATGTTTAAATCTAATAGGTTTTACTATGATGCCAGTATTTATGGGGGAATACACCAATTTTAAATCAAATAATTAACCTACTATACTACCAAATAACAGTAGTTTAAAGGATCAGTTATCTGATGTTACAAGCTAGTCTGATTTTTTTTCTAATTAGCAATAATTCTACCTTTATGTTTGTCAAAAACAAAGGTTATTTTAGGCCATATAAGGTACACTTCCTTTCTCTGAAGCCACAAGTATTTACTTACATGTTGTTTATAATTAATATTTGGCTGTCTTTACATGGCTTTAAATTTAGATTGAAATTCTGTCTTAAGTGCTAGGAGTCTATAGATTCAGGAACAATTGGCTATTTGGTTTATTCCCCATGTATGTACTTGACATTTTTTCCACAGGTTAAGATTACTTAGAACTTGATAGTAACTTGAATAAGTTCTCACGAAATGAGAAACAGGCAGCTCATTTGTTTTTAGAGAATACACTAGAAAGGTAATGGCACTAACAAAAATCATCAGATCTATTCATACCAAATACACCTTTGACTTACTTTTCAAAATATGATTTTATTCTGGCAGGTAGCCAGATAATTGCTGTTTTTATATTACTAGTCACTATTGGATGACATATAAAGTAAATGGTGTATTCTACTTTAAAAATGGTGAAATATTAAAATGGAATCATAAGAAATGCATGTAATTTTAATAAACCAGATCACTCAGAGAATGTTAAAGAAAAGAAAGCTGTACCCTTTTATGACTCCGAGTCATTCTCAAATTGGATGGTAATGACTTGTTTTAAAGTAAGCAAACTTTTACAGTTTAGGTTTATCATGTTTATAGGAAAATTGATTTCTCTAAATAAGGCACATGCACACACACATGAAAATGTACACACCAACTATCACCTCCTCACTTCTGTTGTTTTGTTCCCTCATCTCATGTGAATCTGGCCCAGTATCACCTGTGGGATTTATACTACTTAATCATGTCTATTTCTCTTTTATTTTTCTTTTTTTATTGATTTTATTGAGCTATACATTTTTCTCTGCTCTCCTCCCTGCCTCTCCCCTCCCCTTCAACCCTCTCCCAATTTACTCAGGAGATTTTGTCTTTTTCTACTTCCCATGCAAATTCGATCCATGTATGTCTCTCTTAAGGTCCTCATTATTGTTTTCATTCTCTGGAACTGTGAATTGTAGGCTACTTTTCTTTGCTTCATGTCTAGAAGCCACTTATGAGTGAGTGTGTATGATATTTGTCTTTCTGGGTCTGAGTTGCCTCACTCAATATAATATTTTCTAGCCCCACCCATTTGCCTGCAAATCTCAAGATGTCGTTATTTTTTTTCTGCTGTATTCCATTGTGTAAATGTACCACATTTTTCTTATCCATTCTTTGGTTGAGAGGCACTTAGGTTTTTACCAGGTTCTGGCTACGACAGACAATGCTGCTATGAACATATGAGCACATGTCCTTGTGGTACGATTGAGCATCCTTTGGATATATACCCAAAAGTGGTATTGCTCCTTCTTTACCCCACCATTTTCTGTCAACTTTCTAAGGTATTTTTTTGCTCCTCAGCACCTGCCAGTCTCTGAAACTGGTACAGTTTTACACTAATATTACAAAATACTATTGCTTTTACCAAAAAGACAACCTACCCCATTCATACAGGTTCAAGATATAATCAGGAATAGGCTTTGTCCCATATACATAACACACATCTGATCCCATATGGGTCTGCCAGGTCATCTAGCACAAGATAATGCAGAAACTGATCGATTATTGATTGGAAGTGTGTTGAAGGCCTCAGAATTCCATAAGAAACATCATGTCAATAGCATAGGTTTAAAGAAAGAGTTTTCTATTACATGGCAACAAGCTGAGGAGATTATAAATAGATGTCCCACTTGGTCTTTCTATAACCAAACACCTCTACCTGCAGGGACTAATCCAAAGGCTACTCAAAGGAATGAAATATGGCAGATGAGTGTGTTCTATTTTGCAGAATTGTAAAATTAAAATAAGTACACCACACCACTGACACTTATTCAGGTTTTCAGTGGGCAACTGTTTTAAGCTCAGAAAAGTCTGATTCAGTAATCATACATTTATTAGAAGTTGTGACCATCATGGATATACCTGTACAAATCAAAACAAATAATGGTCCAGCTATGTCTTTAAGAAGACAAACCAGTTTCTGCTTATTATAATATAAATCATATTAAAGGTATACCACACAATCCTACATGTCAGGCAATTGTAGAACAATCAAATCAAACTATAAAGAATATGTTAAACAAAGAGAAAGGGGTGGAAAATAGCCGCAGAAATAGATTAAATAATGCTTTATTAGTCTTGAATTTTCTTAACACTAATGAGAACGGGACAACAGCAGCAGAGATACATTGGATAATAGAAAAGTCTTCTGAATTATATCAGCCGGTGTATTTCAAGGATGTGTTGACCTCACAATGGAAGTCAGGAAATGTGCTATGTTGGAGAAGGGGGCTTTTTTTTTCCACAGGAGAAAAAAAAAACTATGGTTGCCATCGAAATTAATAGAGATTCTCTTTGAAATGAGAAATCTCTTGAAAAAGACAAATGACTGCTCATCCACAATGGTGACAACCACACTGTAACATGAGGGCCTGCTTGTTGGGGTTTCTGTCCTGTCCAGTTCCTGCAGCCGTTTAGCCCCGAAGAAAATCACACAGAGGTCTCCAGAAGATTATAAACTGATTGGCCCATTAGCTCAGGCTTCTTATTAGTTCTTGTAGCTTATATTAACCCATTACATGGCTCAGTACCTTTTTCAGTGGGGCAGGTCACATCCTGCTTCTTTGGTGGTCTGGGCAGGACTGGGGAGGAATGGGATTCCTCCTTCCCAGCATTCTCCTATTCTCATTGCCCCAGTTTTAATTCCTGTCTGGGTGTCTCACCTATACTTCCTTCCTGCCCAATCAGCGTTTATTTAAAACATGATTGACAGAATACAGACAATTCTCTTGCACCACTTCCCCCTCTTTAAAAAAAAAAAAACAAAGAAAAATATCCATAGTCCATTTTTTGGGAATGTGGGCATAGTATTCCAGGCTACTTCTGGCTGATTGGGGGTGCAGATAATCTTATGGGGACCTAAAGAAAATTTAGAGTTATGATCAAGTTTTGGCTGGAGTATACTGTGAGGCTTGATCATCTCAGGCAGCATCTTGAATCTGTTCTAGATGTAGAACTCAGACATATGTTCCTACTGGAGATTTCTCAGGTGGTCTTCCTTGATCAAACCTGAGTTTTCTTAACTCAGAATGAATCCACAGCCTCTCAGTTCCTGTGGAAACAAAAGCAAAATCTCTTCTCCAAAGTAACATACCTTTTGACTTCAATTTTGAAGTCAAGGTATTTTCAAAATACCTATCTTGGATTAATTCTGCAGCATTTATAAGCAAATATCTTTTAGCAGCTGTTGCTCCTTCCTCAGCATTCAAACAATTCAAAGAGAGCACAATAACTTACAGTATCAAGATTCTCTGTGTATTTTTCATCTTTACATGGCTTTATTTTAACCTCTATTTCTTTTATTTTTACTTTTAACTTTTGGCTTTTTGAGACAGATTCTCTGTGTATCTTTGTCCTGGAACTTCCTCTGTAACCAGGCTATCCTTGAACTCACAGAGATCTGCCTGCCTCTGCTTCCCCAGTGCTGGGATTAAAGGTGTATGCTACCACACCTTGAACAAACAGAGATTTGTCTGTCTCTATCTCCCAGGCATTGGGATTAAAGGTGTGTGCTACCACACCTTGAAGTCACATATGTCTGTCTGTCTCTGCCTCCCAGGCATTGGGATTAAAGGTGTGTACCACCACACCCAACTATTTTCTTTATTTCTTTTTTATTTTAAGGACTTTAACCTTTTTTCAAGCCTGCATATATTTTTAACACAGTGTAAACCATTTAGATGTTTTTTTTGTCTTTGAATCTCTATTTACTGTATCTCTCTTTTTCTGACCATGTGAGTCTTTAATTTGCTAAGCAATATGAAGAGGATTAAAGCCGTGTCTTTGACAACTGGATCTAGCCCATTTCTTAGCTTTTGGAGATTTCAGACTCATGGAGGAGGTACCAGCTGTAGCCACATTTATTGCCACAACTCTATGGCCTTTCAAGGTCCTTGCCAGCAAGCAAGCTGCAACAGTGTGTCCACAAACAACACTCAAATGCTCTGTAGTCGGACCACCTGCCTGAACGAGTAAGAGTTTGCCCTGGCAGGACGGCCGAGAAAGCTGACATTTTAAAGCGGCACAGTTTTTTTCCTGCTATCGCTGAAAACCAAAAAGCAAGCTGTCAGCTTTTCATCAACACTGCTTAAGTGTTTCTTGGCAGGACCTCTTAAAAGAGCTGCAATGCTTTACAGCTAAAGCTGAGTCAGGAAGCCTCTCTTAGATGAGAGTGCTTGCTTGCCTCTAGCAAGCAGAGCAGACCAGAGAAATTGCTGCTACCAAGAAGACATGCTTTACTCTATTCTTTCCCAAGCTTTCTCAGGCTTTCTGTGGATGCAGTTATCCACATGTTGGGCAGCCATTTGTAACATTGGGTGCCAGATGAAGGCATAAGTCACAAAAGAATCCCATACCAGTTAGGAATTATGATTAATAAAATGGTTATTTATTTAAAGGGGGAAAAACTTACAGATCACCATCCCAGACAACAGCCCTCTGCGTGATCACGAACGAAGTCTAACAGCTGGAAGCCAGAAGCAAGAGAGTACACAGCTACTGCTGCTTTTTAAAGCAACCAAGACCATGCCCAAGTGGGCTGGTATCTTAAAGGCTATTGGCTGAAGGAGCAGAAGGAGCTCCTGCAGCACCATACAGCTGGTAAGGAAACGATATAGGGTTGTGGCAGAGTTCTGCTCTTCTCTTCAAAGGAAAATAGACATCTTCAAAATTTTGACAGACCCTGATGTTTGGATGCTGACAGAAGGAAAAACAACTATCCAATAAGTATCATCAAGAAAAAGGAATATGTCTTATAAGGACAGGTGATCAAAATATATACATACATACATATACATATATATGTGTGTGTTTGTATGTGTGAATATATATATGTGTATGTATGTAGAGCTGGCTTTGGAGTTGGACAATCACTCTGTCCTCTAAATCCAAGTATGTTGTTAAAAGAAAAATTTAGAGTTTCTGTCTAATGTCAAGAGCCATCTTATATGGTATTGTTAGGGTTTCTGTCCTGCCTTGTTTCTGCAATCGTTAAGTTCCAAAGAAATAACACAGAGGTCTACATTAGTTATAAACTGATTGGCCCATTAGCTCAGGCATCTTATTAACTCTTATAACTTATATTAGCCTATTAGTCTTGTCTAGGCTAGCCACATGGCTTGGTACCTTATTCAGCGAGGCAGTCATATCTTACTTCTTCTGTGGCTGGGTCACGACTGTGGACCAAGCTTTCCTCTTCCCAGAATTCCCCTGTTCTTGTCACCCTGCTTCTACTTCCTGCCTGGTTGTCTCGCCGATACTTCCTGCCTGGCTACTGCCTAATCAGTGTTTTACTAAAATACAATTGACAGGGTACAAGCCATTGTCCCATAGCAGTATGGGAGAGAAAGAAGAAAGAATTTTTTAAAAAATTACTTTCTTCATATATCTATTTTTGTCTTTATCATACCTTTTATTGAATATGTATGTCTGTATATGTATATATAAATAATGTTTGTTTTCCACAACGAACAAAGAATTTTGCTGCAGTAATCTTTGAAGTTTCCAGGAAAACTATGGGGCCCCACAACAACAACTCCACCTGGTTGATATAATGTGATGATGCTGATAGCACTACTATAAGGCCTGTTTTGGGTACCAGCTGCTCAAGATGGTTCCAACTTGGTTAGCTGAAATGGTGCACTTTTCACAACGTTCTGGCTAGAACTCCAAATAGGAACCTCAGAAAAATTCTACCAAATACTCAGAGACTGTGTGCAATTTTATCAGACAGTAATCTTGGAACTTAACCATCATTTTACTCTCACAGGATCCCATAGGAAAAAAAAAACACTGCCCCCATGACAGCTGGAAGTAATTCTAGAAGACAACGTCCCCTCTCCCACCAAAGTTTGTCCTCAGGATTAGGGACATCATTAAGGGGTTGATTATAACTGTTATAGGGTTGAGGCTTGGGGTGAAATTTATGTAAGCTCAGGGATCTCTTTGGAAAAAAAAGAGGAAATTGGATGTGGATAGGATGATAGATTAGGTGAGTTTACTCACACTAATAACAATAGTGAGTAATAGAGTAATTATTTGTGAGCTATTATTTATAGGCAATTTACATTGGTATAGTTTCTTGTATATTAATACAAGCTTAAATTATATTGAACATGTTCCTATTCTTGTCTATAATATTTGTATATATAGGCAAAGTTATTTTGTCATATTGTATGCATACATGCTTCTAACTCCACTTAGACATTTTGTATATTGATACAATTTTAGGATTTATTTATCATATTATAACATACATTTCTACTGCTGATCAAGATACTTACACATTGTTTACACTTTGAGATCATTGTCCTCATTTGTTGAACAGTTGTTTAAAGATTGTTTAATATTCTAATATGAAGTCTTAGTCTTTAAGTTACATAGTTATTAAGATTCATAGGAGTGGTATGGGACAATTCCGTATTCTGTCAATTATATTTTAAATAAACACTGATTGGCTGATAGCCAGGCAGGAAGTATAGGCAGGAAAACCAGATAGAAAGTAGAGGTGGGGCAATGAGAACAGGAGTACTCTGGGAAGAAGGAAGCTCTTTCCACAGTCCTGCCCAGACCACAAAAGAAGGAAGATGTGACCTGCCCTGCTGAAAAAGGTACTGAGCCATGAGGCTAACATAGATAAGAATAATGGGTTAATATAAGTTATAAAAGCTCATAAGCCTAAGCTAATGGGACAATCAGTTTATAACTTAATGTAGACTCTCTGTGTGATTTTCTCTGGGACTGAAGGGCATGGGAACTGGGCAGGGCAGAAACCCCAACAAGCAGGCCCTCATGTTACACACAGGTCAATATTCATCCATGTTTGTCATACTTATAGTTAGACTAATCTGGTTCTTTAGATACATAAAGATTGTAGTCTATATAGATTGGTAATCTTCAACCACTTTAAAAAGCTGTAGAATATGGCATTTAAATAACTTAGGGTTCTGTTGAAGTAAGACACAATTGCTCCTGGCAGCAACAATTTATTCCTGAGTGAATGTTAAGCACTGAAGACACTCCACTTGGAGCTAGTTTTCTTCTTGGCAAAACTGGCCTTTGGGCAAGGAACTACCCATGCATCAATCACTGACAAAATGCATGATGTTCAGACAGGACAAGAAAGAAAGACTGTCAAATCTTGCCAAGACAGGGTAAGACGGTTTTGAAAAATTTCCTGCTTCTGAAAATGGTCTGTCAGTTACTCTAGGCCTTTGCCAAAGTTGGTTGCTCCAACATTGCAAATGAGACTTTGGGTGATTGCCCAGGTAGCCAGTTATCTCTGTCATTTGTTGCACATTTTGAAAGTTGCTTGATTGCACTTCCTGCTTACTCAAGTAATATTATTTTCCTTCTCAGGTCTTCGATGGGATTGAAGACTAGATAGTCACAGTTATTTTCCATCTCATGACTTGGCCAAACTATTTACATACAAGACTTAAGCTCATTGGAATAGAATAGTTATTGAAACATTTATCACATGTTTCTTGCTTGATATGGTTTATGCTGGTTGTAATTCTAATTTTTATACCTGATATTTGTTCTTATTGTATATAACTTTGTATTAGGCTTAGAATTTTCTTATTTAAACAAAAGGGGGAGATGTTGTAGGAATTCTTACTGCCAGTAGCCTTTATGTTACCTGCACTCTTGGGCGTGGCCTCTTATTCTATATATGTCGATGTAAAGTGTGTGTCCATCCTCTTTTCTGATTGTGGGATTTGGTTGCTGTTCCCCGTTCCAGGAGAGGACTGTGATCTGTGAGTCTACCCCTAAATAAATAACCCTCTATTATACTCAATTCTGAGCTAATGTGGGATTTTTTTAACCATCCTTCATCAGTGTATACTCTGTCTCCACTGGATCTGGGTCTGTGATGAGGCATGACATCATGGAAGTAGGAGTATGTGAGAAAGGTTACTCACCTTATGATGGACCAGAAGTTAAAATATTAAAAAATATAAAAGACAGTTCCAAAAAAACATATTGGGTCCATTGAGAAGAAAAGTGTTTTCTGCTCATTTCAGGCACACTGAGATCAGCAGAAATAGAACCACCACTAAATCCCTTCCCTGGAGACTAATGGAAATACTTAAACTAAGACCATTATTCTAATAATTAAGGCAGGAAGGAGAAGATAATATAGAAAAATATATTAGCCTTGATAAATCAGCCTCTGAACTCTTTCCTGATGCATAATTAATTTTTACTTAACCTCCCATGAATCTATGCACAATACATCACCAATGTAACAAGAAGTAAATACAAGGCCACTGAAAACAGCCAGAGTTATAATAAGAAAATCAATGTTTAGTGCTCAGTGTGTGCCTTCTTTTATATTCTGGACTACAGATATTAAAATATTATCACTTCTCAGTAAATAGAAGTGTTTCTATTATGTGAACTGATTTTATGCAGCACAGCACAGAAATTGCCTTGTAGAGCTGGCTATTTAAGGCCATCAATTTCCTATCTAGTTAAGGAAATATGCCGTAATCATTAAACACATGAATGGAAAGAAGCTATTTCCTTAATGAATCCCTATTAAGGTATATTAAAGCCAACTGTATAAATATTCTATGGAAATCTCTTGGACTGGCAAAATTTATGTATTCTGCCAGATTAGCAGAGTCTTCCACTGTGTCCCAGATGCTTCTGGGTTACCTTGCTCTTAGTTATCTGTTTGCACCAACAGCCTCTTTGCAGCACTCCTCTTACTTTCCACTCCTGGCCATCTTTCATTTCATGTGTCACTGGGGATTGAATGATAGTAAAGGCACTCTGTTTCATGGTTGCTTGCACTCTGTGGGTATAATCTGTGATGACAGCTATGCAACTGGATGCACAGCCCCAAAGTTCTGTGGAATTCCTTGACTGACCCATATTTTTACATCTCCCATCTTTGGTACAGCCTTTTCCATACACAACTTTTGGTCCTTAACACTCTCTTTTAGTTATTAATTATTTTATTTCTCTGAGAACTTAGTACATGAGGACTATATTTACATACTTCCCATCCCACCCTCTCCCACTCCTTCTAAGTATCCCCAACTCCATCTCAAATTTATTCCTCTTCCTATTTATTGATTTAAATGTATTACATATATACATATCTATCTATCTATCTATCTATCTATCTATCTATCTATCTATCTATCTACCTACCTACCTACCTAATTATCTATAACCTGCTGTCCATTCAGCATTGATGATATATGTATGTGTCTGTGTCAGACTGACCACTTGGGATTGGATAACCTATCAGGACATTTATTCCGGGAAAAGACATATTTTTCCACACTTAGTAGACACTAATTACCTTGAGCCTTTCATCTTGACTGGGATCTTGTGAAATTTATTCCATATATGTAGGGATGTCAACTGATATTGCCATTGTGTAGGTCTTGTTTAAGTTAGCATATAAGATAATGATTGGATTTTTCTCATAGCATCTTTACCTGATGAAGGACAATGTTCTTTTAAACTGTAAAGATTTGTTACTTGTATTTTAATAAAACACTGTTTGGCCAGTAGCCAGACAGGAAGTATAGGAGGGGTGACCAGGCAGGAAATAGAGGTGGGCTGACCAGAATAGAAGAATTCTGAAGAGGAAAGGCTGAGTCTACAGTCAACACAGAGAAAGCCAGACACAGAGGAAGCAAGATGAAAATAAAAGGTACCAAGCCACGTTACTAACACAGACAAGAATTATGGGCAAATTTAAAATGTAAGAGTTAATAAGAAGCCTGAGCTTATTATTATTTTATACTTATTTATAATTAATGTAGACCTCTGTATGTTTCTTTGGGACTGAATGGCTGAATGACTGGGTGGGACAGAAACCTCTATCAACAAACAGTGCTAATGTGGATAACTGCATCCACATGAAAAGAGAGCTTGGGAAGTAATTCTAGACACAAAAGAACCAAGTGAAGCATGGCTTCTTGGCAGCAGCATTTTCTCAGGTGAGCTCTCTTTGCGAGAGACAAGCATGTCTCATTTAAGAGAGGCTTACCTGCAAAAACCTTGCAGCTCTTTTAAGAAGCCCCACAACAAAACACTTAAATGGTGTTTATGCATAGCCAACAGCATGCTTCTTGGTGGAGGCAAGGACCATGGAACTACACAAAGTTGTGGCAATAAACATGGCTTCCACCAGTACCATCACCATGAAGTTAGACTCCCAGAAAGCTAAGGAATGGGGTGAATCCAGCCCTCAAAGCCACAGCTTTAGTCCTAGCCATATCTCATAGCAGATTAAAGACTCATGTGGTCAGAAAAAGAGAGAGATACAGTAAAGATATAATCAGATAAAAAAAAAACCTTTAAATGGTTTAGAGTGTGTTTAAAAATATATGTAGGCTTGGGAGAGAAAAGAGAAAGGATAAAGTCCAGAGAGAGAGAGAGAGAGAGAGAGAGAGAGAGAGAGAGAGAGAGAGAAAGAGAGAGAAAGAGAGAAAGTTGGGTGTGGTTGCACACACCTTTAATCCCACCATTTGGGAAGCAGAGGCAGGCAGATCTCTATGTGTTCAAGGACAACCTTGTCTACAGAGTCAGTTCCAGGACAGCCAAAAATACACAGGACTATCAGTTGCTTCCTTATTCCTAGGGCACACAGTTGCCCTCTTAGGCAGCTATATCTATTGCTGTCACCAAGCCTGGAAGCTCCACTCTTGCCACCTGATTGCTCTTTTGTTTCTGAGACAAAAATAGGTGAGAAATGACCTTTTTTTTTTTTTTACCTTGGGGCAGCAGAAGCTCTCTCCATCGTAGATGGGTGAGTAGTGGGGCTACATTCCCAGCTGACTCCCCTGTCGAGTTGTTGTTTTCCAGAGACTGGGGTCAGGATGGGGGAAGGGACATTACAGATTCATGTGCCACAAACTCTTAAAGTTCTTACAAAAGTTCAGTAGATTTTCATGAATGAATGTTTCTTCATTTGATAAATACTCTTAGCTCATTTTCAGACTGTAAATGTGGCTGTTGTTTTTATGAAGTTTGGATTATCTGCCATGTGATTTCTTTTTTGTTGTTGTTGTTGTTTTGTTTTGTTTTTCGAGACAGGGTTTCTCTGTGGCTTTGGAGCCTGTCATGGAACTAGCTCTTGTAGACCAGGCTGGCCTCGAACTCACAGAGATCTGCCTGCCTCTGCTTCCCGAGTGCTGGGATTAAAGGCGTGTGCCACCACTGCCAGGCCCTGCCATGTGATTTCATAGACTGCTCTCAACCCGCTGCTACCTGTCCTGACTCTTCGGGCCCAGTGGGAAACATGGGTATGGGGGCAAGGGAAGAATAATATACCTCCTCCTGGACCTCCATAGGGCAGAGCAGGTATGTTGGTTGAGAATGGGATGATCGAGATAGGGGAAAGATAGAGAGGGAGAGCAAGAAAAGAGATATCTTGATTGAGGGAGCCATTATGAGGCTAGCAAGACACCTGGCACCAGAGAAATTCCCAGATACAGAGATCCACAGCTGAACACTAGCCTGAGCTTTCAAAGGTCAGTCGCAGAGAGGGAAGAACAATAATATGAGCAAAGGGGTCAAGATCATGATGGGATACCCACTGAAACAGTTCACCTGAGTTAATGGGAGCTCATTGACTCCTCCGGTCTGACAGCAGGGAACCAGTATAGGACCAAACTAGGCTCTCTGGATGTAGTGAATGGTGTATGGCTGGGGCAGACTGTGGGGCCACTGGCGGTGAGACCAGAATTTATCCCTACTACTTGTACTGGTTTTTGGGAACACTGCTCTTTGGAGGGATACCTTGCTCAGCATGGATACAGTGTGTGTGTTGGGGTGGGGGGCTTGGTCCTGCCTCAAAGCAATGTGCTAGACTTTGTTGACTTCCTATTGGAAAACTTACCCTCTCTCAGGAGTGTATGGGGAAGTGGAGGGTGAGAAAGGAGCAGAGGGAGTTGGAACTGTGATTTGTATGTAAAATGAGACAAGATTTTTTTAAAAAAATATATACTTTAAAAAATGAGGAAACCCAGACTAATAACGCCATCAAGTGCTGGCAAGGGTGTAAAGTTCCAGAAACTGTTATTCAACACTGGTAGGAATACAAATTGGCACTGCAGCTTTGCTAGGCTATACAGTCTCTTACAACACTCTTCTCATATGATCCAACTGTTACCCCAAGAATATGAAAATTTAGTATTTGAACCAATTCAGTCATAAAGGTGTAAACCATCTTTATTTATACTTGCCAAAATTTGGGAATAACAAAGATGCCCTTTGGTAGGTGAATGTATAACTCTTCTGTGATGTATTCAGAGAATGGAGTGTTATCTATTGGCAAAAGACATAGATGGACAATTAAATAATGTAAATCATAAAGGAAAGTTAAATGTATGTTGCTAAATGCAAAAGGTTATTCTTAAACTCTACAAATTATATGATTCACGTGATGTAAAGTTCTAGAAAAATAAAAATTATGTAGAGAGTAGAAAGATCAGTGAGTGCCAAGAACTGGGTGTGGTGTATGGGGAGAAACAGATGGGCAGACAAATGAGTATCACACAAAAAGAACTTTAAAGCACTAAAATACTCTATATACACTACAATAATGGATTAACATTAGCATACATTTTATTAGGTATATTTAATATATAACACCAAGAGCAAACCCTAATTTAAACTATGGGTTTCAGGTCTACTGATATGTCGATGTAGTTCAAGAGGTATAGCAGATGTCCACTCTAATGAATAAAGTTGACAAAAAGGAGGGAAGGAAGTACATGTGTAGAAGCAAGGTTTATATTGAACATGCTTGCATAGCTCTATTTTGATGTGAAACTTGCAATTTTAAGGAAGTTTTGTCAGGGCTGGAGAGTTAGTTCAGTGGTTAAGAGCACTGACTGCTATACCAGATGACCCAGGTTCAATTCCCAGCACCCACAAGGTGGCTCACAGCCATCTGTAAACCCTAGTTCCAGGGGACCCAACCCCTTCACCCAGAAACATGCAGGTAAAACATCAATATATAAATAAAAAATAAATAAAAATAAATATCTATGTCTTAAAATATACTCTAGGTAATTATTATATAAAATACATTGTAGGCAATTATTATATAAAATACACTGTAGATAATTATTATATAAAATACACACAGATAAAAAACTGGGTGATTATTAATAATAGCAAAATAGATAATATTTTATATTTTTCATAAATTTTCATGATGCCTGTGCTGTCAGCTTCTGCATGGTATAAGCTGTCTTTCTCATAAGGACTCACTTGTATGAAAGAAAGTTAATATTTAAAGAATAAAGCACAAGAAGGCTAACTTTTAAAGTAGAAATAACTGCTATCATTTCAATGAAATTTTCTATCCTCTCATAGTGCCTGTAAAAATAGTCTTACCTTGTCCATCTTCATTAATCACTGGGAGTGGTCTGTTTGCTGAGCAGACAGAGGTAGCATATCAATACAGCCACAATGTGGCCTTTCAAAGACAGCCAGGAAATTACCCTGGTCTCTGTCATTCATCCTTATGACATTAAATGGATCTATAATATTTACCATCTTAGCAATTTTCCAGCACACATTATTATCTATATTTATAGTTATAGTTTACTCCTTCTCCTTATTTAACTTTATTCTGTGGTATTTGCTTTATTTTTAATTCTATTATAGATATTTTCTCTAATTTCTTGATTTTGGATAGTTTGTTGCTACTGGATAGAAATGCTGTTGAATTTTATATTTTCCTAGCCTTCAAAGTTTTACCAAATACACTTATTAATTTTTAGCAGATGCCTTCAGGGCTTTAAGAGAAGATTTACTTCCTCTTTGAAGTTGAGTTACCTTATTTTTTTCTCTTAGCTGTAGAAAGGAGTCCAGTGCCATGTTGAATAAACATGTTAAGGACTGGCATGCTTGTCTTGCTTTAGATCTTAGAAGAAAATTTGGGATTTTTGCTGAATAGTGTGGCATTAGATGTAATAACATTGTAATGGAATTTTCCCATATTTTTCATTTGATATGTTGAGATACAATAATTCTATACTTAATTTGTTCAGAATTCTTAATCATGAAGGATATTATTAGTGACATTTTTCAGCCTCAAAAGAGATACTCACATAGTATTTTATGCCTCATGTTGTGACTATGATTCATATTTATAAATTCACATTTATTGATTAATTCTATTGTCCCCATAATAAATACCACTTGATCATGGTATTTAAATACACTGCAGGAAGGATAGCAAAATATTTAATGTGTTATCCTTTTAATGTGTTGATTTTGACTTGTTAGCATTTTCTGAAGTTTTTTATTCATCTGTATCAGTCAGATAGGCCAGATTACTATGTGGCTCATTCTCTCTTTGTCTTTTTATTTCTGTTTTTAGTGTCAGGATAATGGTAGTAAAACAGGTATGGAAGATTTTTTTCCTTTTTCAATTTTGAAAAAATTTGAGATATATTATTGTAACCCTTTAAATTTGAGATAATTTCTTAGGAAGTTATCACAATAGTTTAGAACCTATGTTCAACACAGTTCAGTGTTGGGGTCTCATGATCTTGTTTCAGGGTCCTCTGGAGTGGACCTGAAACCTGAGTTTGAGGGGTCTAGCCAACAGCTTTGGTCCTTGAAGATGTTCTGGTGATTCTACAAGCCTAGAGTCTGCTCCAATTAGAGTTTTTCTGGAGGTTAGGTCTGGTGTCTGGCTTAGAGAAACTGACTATCTGGGTCTATTATAGCAAGTCTCAGTCCTGCGCATACTGAAGCATGAGACATCAGGTGTTACCCTGTTCTCTGGAGACAGGGGTTTCTTTAGAACCAACAGGGCAACCTTGGTCTTGGCCCACAGAAATTGGTCTGGAGTTTGAACTGCAGGGGCTGACTGGGGCCATGTTACTTGTATGGGACAAGTGTTGTAGTGGGGCTGGACTCCATCCCTTCATAAAGTGTCTTTCTCTATTATGCTGCTGAGGACAAGGAAGGGTAAAGTAACTCTGCCCTTCCTTCCTCCTCAGGTGCCTTTTCCTACATATGCACTCATATGTAAGAATGAGTGCTGGAATCTTTCACCTACATTCTTTACTCCTGTGAACCTGTGTTTGTATTTGAGTAATTGTTCAAATTTGATCCGATGGCATGTTTTATTCACTCTATTTCAGGTCTGAGTTAAGTCCTAGGGAGACTTTGTGAGTAAGGCTCTTCAATAAAGAAGATTGGGAAACAGAGACAGGGCCACATTCATGGGCTAGCACTCAATCAAAGCCTGTACTGATAGAGAAAGTAATAGACAAGAAATGAGGAACTGCTTTACTTATATTAACTGGGAGCATGTAAGGTCATCTTGGAACAGCAGTTAGTAGCATTTTCTGTCAATAACAAACACTGAAAATATCCCACCAATCCTATGGTGATGAAGAACAGCTATGAAGAGGCCTGAGTACCAAGGAACATGTAGGACTCCTCAAAGGAAATCTTAGTGTCAGAAAAACCCCAGTATGCTTATTCTTGATACTTGGCTGCATTTTTTCAAATGTACATTTCAAAACATACATAAAGTACAATTGGCATATTAGATAGCTTATTTTTAATATAATAATTTTATTAACTTTTGACAATTTCCTACATGTGCTCAATATAGTTTGATAGCATTCATCTCTATGTCTATCATAACTCCTCTTGGATCCAACCCCTAACCTTTCACAACAACTTCCTATACCTTGAAAACTTGTTATGGCCCACAGAGTCCAATTTGTGAGACCTACATAGACATGGGTATGGTTACCTGCAACTGGTGTGCAAAGTCCTTCTGTCTATGTGTTGCTTTTATTGGTTAATGAACAAAGAATGCTCACTTGAGCCTATGGCAGGGCAGAGCAGAGATAGAGGGAAAGACAGAATTGATTGCTGGGAGAAAGAAGGGTAGAGTAAGAGAGAAGCCATGGAGCCATCAGAGACAGATGCTGGGAACTTTAGCAGGTAAGCCACAGCCACGTGGCAATACACAGATGAATAGAAATGGGTTAAATTCATATGTAAGAGTTAGCCATTAAGAATCTAGAGCTAATGGGCCAAACAGTGATTTAAATAATATGGTTTCTGTGTGATTATTTCAGGTCTAAGCTAGCCGGTTGGCCAGGAACCAACATGCACCCTCCTTACTACATATAAGGAGCCACATAGTTAAAGAAAAGTGACCCTACCTCCTGAGAAACTGTTCGGGGATAAGGTTTCATGAGCCTCTTCCTCCTCTTTGGAATATTTACTGGACTAATCTTGATCATGCAACCATAACAATTGTGACTGAGTGCAACAGTCCTGTGACATCTAGAAGGCATCTTTTCAGTCAATTTCTTCCCAGGTCTTTGTTTGTAAAAGATTGTAAAATATTTCCACTCCCTTTCTAGGATGGTTCTTACATCTTGGTGAGGAGCTTGAGCCTTCTTTGGGGAGGAGCTGTGTGAATCATATGTCTTATTTAATGCTGAGCTCTCCACTGACACTTACCCTCTGCACTTTAACCATAGGTAAGTTTCTGAATTAACTGCCTTCCCTTGCACAATGAAACTTCTCTGACAGGTCACACCAATCAATGGATATAGGCACCAAAACACAACAGAATTTTATTCAGCTGCATGGAAAAAGGAATTATAAAATTTTCATATAAATGAATCAAATTAAAAGCATATTGAGTGAAACAATCCAGATCCAGAAGAAGAAATGTTACATGTTCTCACTCATATTTGGATTCTAGTACCAAATTTTCAGGTTTGTGTTAACTCAGTATACTTGCAGATCTACAGAGCAAGAGAAGAGCCAGTGGTGAGAGAGGGAAGAAGATCTTAAAGATGAGGGGTAGTAGAACACAGGTGATATGAAGAAGAAACTGAGAGTAATGTTTGAGGGAGTTTAAGTGGAGAGAGGGGTAGGGTGGGAGGGTAGAAAGGCAGAAGAAAGGAGGGGTAACTTGTACTTGGTGGCTGCTCATTTGTTCCCCAGCTGCTCAGACCCAAAATAATTACACAGAAACTATATTATTTAAAACACTACTTAGCCAACAGCTTATGGATATTTCTAGCTAGCTCTTATGTCTTAAATTAACCATCTCTATTAATCTGTGCATCACTACAAGGTCAAAGCCTACCACCAGGGTTCCATACAGTGTCTGTCTCCTTGGGTGTCTACATGGCTTCTCCCTGACTCTGCCTACTCTCTTGCTATATCTCTTTCAGCCTGACTATATTTTGCCCTATCATAGGCCCAAGCAGCTTCTTTATTCACCAATGGCAATAAAATATATTCACAGCATACAGAGGGGAATCCTATATCACCTCCCCTTTCTTGTACAAATAAAAAGGAAGGTTTTAACTTTAGCACAGCAAGATTACATACAACAAAACAGTTACCAAGCAAGAATTATAGTTACAATGTCAGTCCGCTTACATTTGGCAAATTAAAGAAAATACTCTATCATCTATCCTATCTTCATGAGTCTAAAGTTTTATATCTAATTTATTTTTATCATAACTAAGGAAAACTATAACTATCTGTTCTTCAACTCCATCAAACACTCCAGAAGGTTTAATATTATTTAAGTTAACAGGAAGTGCATCGTAAGCAACTTGCAAAACTTTAAGAGTTTACAGAGCTATCTTGATGCCTGGACAGTCACCCAAAGTTCTTCTGTAACATTGGAGCATCCACTTCAGCCTATAGGCCCGTAGTATCTGGCAGAGTTTTCCATGAAGTAGGAAATTTGAAAATCTGATTTGCCTTGTAATGGCAAAGTTCATCAGTTGCTTTCTTCTGTGTCCTGCAGAATATCTGGTAGTTTCTTTCAGGAAGCAGGAACTCTGAAGTACTGTCTCACCTTTAGGCAAGTTCAGCAGTCATTTTTCTGTGGGTTCTACATGTCCAGTTCATACAGTGTAACATCAAACAGTCCAGTTAAGAGAAGTTTCTTGCCCAAATGGCTAGAAAACTCCATAAGGAGCCTCTTTGATGCCCATATTCTTCAAGTAAATTGGTGTTGCCAGGAACAGATGTAGCTCATAAAAGTCCTAATTTCTTAAACATTTTAAATGACATATTCTGTTAGTCTTTGAAATGTTTGAATAATAACTATCCATCTGAAATAAATCTTTATACATCAACAAAACCTAACTAACATGACTACAAGCTTTACTATTATAGATGACTATCAATTAACCTTAATTATACATTACATTTTTAAATGAGCTGCACACACAATACCTTAATAAAGAGCAGAAATATACATATAAAAAATTGACCTGAAATTTGTATCAATAAACCAAGATCCATATCAATGCAAAGTATTCATCTTTATAGCATATCCTCCTTTAAATGCAAATAAATATTGATAAACAGCATTTGGGAATTTGGACATAGTTCTCTAACTGCTTCCTGTTTTTTTGTTGGGTGAAGTATTTGGGAGGTTTATGGATACCATTCAGGGGTCTTGGTTCATCAAACCACATTAGTCTGGAAGGAATCCAAAAGTTCTCATCCCTTGTGGAAACAAAAGTAAAACCTCTTTTCCAAAGCAACATATCCTTATACTCAAATTTTGAAGTCAAGATACCTTTAAAATATATATATTAGTTTAGCAGCCCCCAGAATCAAATATCTCTCTGTAGGCAAAAAAAATAAGGAAAACAATAATATGCATAATGCATACTCTCTGTGTATACTCCATCTTTACAGGGCTTATTTTCTTTACTCCTTTAATCTACTATCTGTACTCTGTCTCTTTAAGGACTTTGTTTTGGTTTTTCTATATTCTTTTTCTTATCTCTTTCAAGCCTATGTATATTTATCCAACAATGTGACACATTTAGAGGTATTTTTCATTTGAATTTGTCCTTATTGCATGTCTCTAATCCTTTCCTGACCTGTACCACTTCTTAAAATGCTAGGTGGCATGGAAAGGATTAAGGCTGCTTTGTCTTTTGACTCTACCCAGTCCAACACGGAAGAGGTCTGTTCAGTGCCAGCTCTGTGAGCCATGCTCACAGCTATATTTTCAGGCACACAGCAGGTCTATGCTGCCATTAAGCAAGTTTTAGCACTCACCCTGCTCATGAAACCCATTTAAATGTTCCATAGCTGGACCTCCTGAAAGAGTCATAGCTGTCTGTGCAACTAGTATGAACCAGGAAGACTTTTTAAAGTAGCAGCACAGTTTTTGCTGCTATCACAGAGTCAAGAAGCTGGCTCTTAAAAGAATTGTGCCTCTGCTTGCTTCTCGAAAACAGAGCCCACCTGAGAAGATGCTGCTACAAAAAAGTTGTGCTTAACTCTGTTCTTTTGTGCCTAGAATTTCTTTTTAATCTCTCTCAGGTTAATTACACAGAAACTATATTATTTAA
Source organism: Ondatra zibethicus (assembly GCA_004026605.1). NCBI lineage: Eukaryota > Metazoa > Chordata > Mammalia > Rodentia > Cricetidae > Ondatra > Ondatra zibethicus. Next base: position 35,836 of record PVIU01003773.1, on the reverse strand, counting down.
AACGCTGCCTGGCCAATAGTTTATGCATATTTCTAGCTAGCTCTTATATCTTAAATTAACCCATGTCTATTAATTCACAGCATACAGAGGGGAATCCCACATCAGTAACTAACATTAAAGATGTTTGAAAATGGTATATGAAATCTAATATTTCAGAAGCTTCATATGTATATAAATACACACACACACATACACACACACACACACACACACACACACACACACACACACACACACACACCAATTTAATTGGAGTTACCCTGCACAGAAACCATAGGTTATCCAATCAAAACCCCAGTGCCAGATATGGGCTACTTCTCCTCAAGTTGTTGGTAAGGGATATCCTGGGGAACTCCCAAATAATACTAGTTATTATGTTGCTTTTGTATGCCTATCAGAACTTTGTGGCAAGACTCTACTGCAGAAGACATCACACACTTTGGTCACATGAAAATGAGGACAGGTTGATCCTATATTCGAAGTGTCTTCCATGCTGGTTAGTTTTCATACTACCAAATGGTGCTGTGTGAAGGCTGCTATGTATGATATACCAGTCTATAAGACTATATACAATCTATATACTACATAAGACTATATATAATCTTACAAAGCTATGAACCTTCTGAGCCACAATAACCAGCATCATGGCAAGATATACCTGAGGGTGTCATAGCAACCCAAATGTCATGAAGATATACAACTTCTTTCTGATTAAATATAAGTCCTATTCTACAAGAGGAAACATCATATATGGTAAGTTCAAAGGACCCAGAAGTAAACCTAATAGCATTGTATAGCAAAAGGGATACAGAATCAAACTTACCATTTAAAATATTTATATTTCCAAAACTTTATAAAATAAAAATGTTCCTGCCTTTATAAACTCTACTTTTCTTTCTGTAATCTTCTGTATTATACATCTCTTCATTGGGCATTTTGTTCCCACCCCAATGTCATAGCAGCTTGCTTTCATGACTCCCATCAAGCCACACATTAAATGAAACAGTGAAAAAAACCTCTTCCAATTAAAAAATATCAGTTGTATGAAAACAATGGATAATTTGTCAGCCTGAAGGGTTGGTTATATATTGTGAATTTCAATTTCAATTATTACTGAAAACTGCTCATGTTTTCAATTTGATTTCCTTTGTGCCTGACCTAATGTTTTTTTTTTTTTTTGGTTTGTTTCTGCTTTTTCATTTTGAGCCTGCAGGAATATGCTAATTTATGAATTATGAATAATGTGTTGAAAATTAATTACAATTTATTACAAGCAATTCATGGCACTTTGAGTTATATCTAAACTAGAACATCAACAAGTAGAGATATTTAACACTTGTCAAGTCTCTATGGACTACTTATAAGTATGATTATAGGCTTATGTGAGGGAGAAATTTTATTTTATTTTAAATTGTTAGTATTCTATGCTTTTCTGATTTCCTACCTCCATTAACTCTTTTCTTCCAGTCATCATCTGTGTTATTCAGAAGATCATCTCTGGGCTGTCCGCTTTTCCCTGCATCCTCAGAGGACTTTAACACCATTTCTCCCATCTAGCCTTTTGTTAAATATCAGTTGTAGCTTACATAAAGTGCATGTTGAAGTGTCAAGTTTTAACTAAAGATGTACAAAGAAATCCCCAAAAGATGGTCAGTATTTGCTTTCTTTCAATTGATTACTTTTATTGAGTTGGAGTAGTTGTCAGTAGTTCAATAAACTTCCTGCACTCGCTGACAAGAGAGCTGTGGATTTTTGGAATCTAGCATTAATATTTTTTAAATTGCTAAGAATCATAGTTTGATTCTTATTTAAGAACCTGAGAATTATTTAATATTGCTTATTTTCCTGAGACTAACACCTCAGTATGTGTCATCATGAATGATGAAACTACTTTGTATTTATAATAGAAGAATTAGAGCAAAAGAAGATGGAAGATAATTTAATAAATCAAAAGATATTCCAAAATATGTTATTTGATGAAGAAAAAGTAAACATTGTTTCTTCAAATAACAGAGGTAAAATATTTTAAAAATCATCAAAGGATTTCAAATAATTTACATTATGAGTCTATTCATCTATACACTTGTTTATCAATTAAAACCATTTCCTGAGATAAAGGCAGGTACTGGGGACATGGTAATTAATCAGAATAATTTCTGTCCTCATGATTACTAGCATCTTTTAGGGGGATAGAGAAACATTGAATATTGAAACTTTATTCTCTAAGGCGTTTTACTATATGAACACAGAAGATAGAATAGGTTGGATCATTCCATTCTAAATATAAGGAATTAGTTTGTGTTGAAGATGTACAGGTATCTCCTAATGGAAACACAGTGTGAATATGAGAAGGAATGGAAGGAAATCCGGGAAAATGGTGCCAATACTTTCTCTAGTGGCACCTGTTTCTGTCTCTATATTTGAAAATATTAAGTAATAAAAGATAATAGTCAATACCATTAGTGTGGTCACTGGAATAAGAGGATAAGTGGAGACTAGATTCAATCTCAACATTCTAATAACATCTCAGGGTTTTTTTGTTGTTAGGTTTGTTTTTTGTATTAGATCCCTTGCCATCAGCATAGACATTTTAGTATGTTGGCATCTCTTTAGAGTATGTTCACCATTGGGTTTAAGAAAAAAAGATATAAGAGGATTGTGCACAAACACAGGCATGAGATTAATTACAACACATTTCCACAACATTGAGAAAACTCCACAAATAACAGCAAAAGAGAAATCAATCTGAGTAGACTTAAATCAATTATTTGTGTATTATTATTTATATTAAGTTCATACACAAGAAATTTATATTTTAGTTATAGTATAAAACAAGAAACATGTGTTTATTATATTACATGTTGCTAAGACTATTGCTAAGTACTCAATAAATATTTGTCATATATGAATTTTTTAAAAAAATGCTTCAGAGTTGAGGACTAAGGAAAATACTCTGAGAGGTGATTATCCAAGGGTCTTTGATTGGTTCAAAAAAGGAATGGATGGCAAATTGCTGCAGACACGGTGCCATGACATTATTTATGGTGTTAGGAAAATTAGCTCCATAATTCTGTGTTTTGTTAATTCTTCTCTCATAAACTACACCCCAACCTCAGTCTTTCTTCTCACCAGTTCTTCAGTCTCCACCCTCACTTTCCCTCTCCCTCAGATCCACTCCTCCTCTGTTTCCCTTTAGAAAAGAGTAGACCTCCCAGTGATATCAACCAAACTCCACATAACAAAATGCAGTAAGATGAGGCACAGATACTCATATCAAAGCTGAACTAGGCAGCCCAGTAGGAGGAATAAGTGACCCAAAACCAAGTAAAAGAATCAGAGACAGTCCCACTCCCACTGTTTGGAGCCCCCCCCCAAAATTCTTAACCACAACATATATGCTGAGGACCTACTGCAGACCCATGCAATTGCCATGATTGCCACTTCAGTCTCTGTGAACTCCTATGAATCTTTGCTTAGTTGATTCTGTGGGCTGTGTTCTCCTGGTGTTCTCAATCCCTGTGGCTCCTACAATTCTTCCTCCCCTTCTTGCTGCAGGGTTCCTTGAGCTCTGACTCATGTTGGCTGTGGGTCTCTGAAGCTGCCCGAGGAAGCCTCTCTGATGAAATTGGGCTAGACACTGATTTATCAGTATAGCAGAATATCATCAGCAATAATTTCATTGACGTTCAAAAATGTATCATTATTACATTATTGTAACTTATTTTTGGCCAGTCATGCTTCGTTCTATCTTAAGTCTTGGTCATCCAGCTTCTAGTTCCATTCTATCCAGCCAGTGTCAGGCATGGGCTCCCTGTCACATGGCCTGGGCCTCAAGTTAGATCCGCCATTAGTTGACCATTTCCATAAGTTATGAGCCGCGATTGTCCCAGCACATCTTGCAGGCAGGAGAGGTTGTAGATCGAAGCTTTTATGGTTGGGTTGATGTCCCAGTCCCACTGCTCGAAGCCTTGCTTGGTTATAGAAGATGGCTGGTTCAGGGTCCTCATCCTCCGTTACCAGGAGTCTTTGCTAGGGTTGCCCTCATAGGCTCCAGGAAGTTTTCGCTGCACTAGTTTTCACATTAACCACCCCCCAAATGCTCCCTCATTTCCAGTCATCTCTCCCAGTATTCTCTCCCTCATTTCTCCTGTTCCTATTCTCACTTACCCCCAGTCCACCCGCAAAATCTATTTCATCCCGCCAGGGAGATCTATGCATTCCTGCTAGAGCCCTCATCGCTACTTACCCTTTCTGGGTGTGTGGATTGTAGCATGATTATCCTTTACCTAACAGCTAATATCCACTTATAAGTGAATACATATCATGTTTGTCTTTCTGGATCTGTGTTGCTGGGAGAAATAGTTCAGAGGTTAAGAACACTGGGTGTTCTTCTGAGGAGCTGGGTTCAATTCCCAGAACCTAATTACCTGTAACTATAGCTCTAGATGATCTATCTGACTTCCTCTTTGCTTGGCAATAGTGGCACATGTCTTCAATCCCATCACTTGGAAGACAGAGGCAGGCAGTTTTCTCTGAGTTCAAGGTCAACCTGGTGTACAGAGTGAATTCATAATCCTTGAGCAATGATTCAGATAATCAGACAACAGACTATCTAACTAGAAGGTTGCTTTTACAGATAAGTTGTTTTGAACAGAACAAATATCTCTATTTGAAACTAATAACAGAGCAAACTAAGGATTGTGAAACCATTCTTATGATGAAGAAACTGGAGATGATGGTGCTAGGTAGCAAATTTTGTTCTAATGAACTTTTCAAAATACTTTGGCACTTTAACAGAGTACATTCACCCATGCCTGTAATCCCAGTACTTGGGAAGTAGAGGCAGGAAGAGCCAGCCTCATCTTTAGAGTGAGCTTGAAAGTACCTTGGGATACATGAGACTCTGTATTAAAAAATATTCTTTTGTTTATAGATGAATTGTCAAATTATTGAGGGGAACAGAAAATATTTTAGTGATAAATTGACATATTTATAAATATTTAGTTTATTATAAAGATAGATTTCAAAGTAGTGAAATAAATAAGTTTCTAAAAAAAGTAAGCTCTAGGTCAATTGAATACTCAATTACAAAAAGTAATTAAACATTTTCATTCTTTATACTATATTCCAAAACAAATTTAGTATAATTATTAATAAAGATATCAAAAATAAGTAATGCATCTGGAAAAGAACATATGAGGTTCTTCTTCATTTGGAGATGTATGAATATAATAATGTGATGTGGGATTCCCCTCTGTATGCTGTGAATACCATTGGTTAATAAAGGAACTACTTTGGGCCTATAGCAGAGCTATAGGGGGAACAGAGCTAGGTGGGGAAAACTAAACTGAATGTTGGGAGAAAGAAGGCAGAGCCAGAGAGAAGCCGTGTAACTCTGCTGGAGACAGATGTCAGAACTTTTGCCAATAAGCCACATCCATGTTGTGATACACACATTAATAGAAATGGGCTAAATTAATATGTAAGAGTTAGCTAATTAGAAGCTAGAGCTAATAGACCAAGGAGTGATTTAATTAACACAGTGTCTGTGTGATTATTTGGGGGCTAAGTGGCCGGGAACCAACAAGTGGCTTCCCAACAACAATAATAGGCCTTCCAAAGCATAAAATATAACCATGATATATAAACAAACACATTGAAATCAGTGAAGTTGTTCAATAACAGCTTTTAAATCAGTGGTGCATAACGGCAGAAGATATTTTCAAACCATGCATCCCAAAGAATCTTCCTCTAAGTTTATTTAAAGAAATTGTATAGAGTATTATGAAAAATGATATGTAATCCACTAGAAAGATAAGAAAATGTTTGCACAAGACCTTTACAAAAACATAAATTATCTACCAAGCACATGGTGGCTAAACCTTAGTTAAGAGGAGTGATTATTGGATTTCAAATAAACTGTCATCTTACCTTACCATGATAACTGATATTTTAAAATACTGATGGAAAATATTAACAAAATATGAAGCATTTGAAATATTCCTAAGCTGCTAATGAATATGTAAATTTTTTAGGGATATTGACAGCAGCTTCTGAAGCTGAATATGTAACAAAACATTTAGCTTTCACTCATTGGTTAAATTGTCAAGACAGGTACTTGTGTGTGTGACAGCCATAGGCCAGAGAAGTAGTAAATGTATTTGTGGTGCAATAAGTGGTGTATTTATTCATTACAATCTTATGCACAAACAATTAAAGGAGGAACACCATGGGGAGTGTCATGGAGAAAAGTGACATAAACTGCAAAAAATTGAACTGAAACACTGTGAATCTCTTGGTATAAAGTTAAGAACCAATTTTGGTGTCAGATTTCTGAATATGATTGAGAAATAGAGAGGAGGTATTTGATTATGACTTGGTGGGAAGAGGCAAAAAGAGATTAATAAAATATAGGGATATACTATCTTAAAATTTAATTTTTCTTCTCTGAGTGTTCCCATTTGCAGTAATTCTGGTAACTCTTCAGCCTTGCTTATATTTGAAGAAATTGATTGACTGTGGCCTGGAACATGCAGATTATGTTGTTGGTTTCTTTTTTTTCCAGTCAAAATCCTTTGTGTGTGTGTGTGTGTGTGTGTGTGTGTGTGTGTGTGTCTGTGTGTGTGTGTCTGTGTGTGAATGATCAGCAAATCCCCTATTCTCATAACACAAAGGAAGGTATTATTATTTGCACATAAATAAAAAATTTGTAAGCTTATATGTCATGCTTCAAAGCAACTGGCATTTACCTATTACTACCATCCTCATCATTTTAGTGCAATGACATGTAGAAGAGTGGTTTCAGAAAGACTTTCAACAGTGGCTGTATCACATATGATTGCAAAATAAGCTTTCATTCATGGGATTTTCAGTGGCTCCCCGTTCCCAGGAGTTCATGAAGAGTCATTACTACATACCTTTTATTAAGTATTGTCAGGCTCTGTCATTGGCCAACTTTTAACACTGAAGTAATGTTTTTACTGTATGAGATAAAGGCAAATTATGAGGCTAAAGGATAGAAAACATTCTGTGGTAAAACATGAATTACATTTCAAAAATAGAAAAATAATATTTTCTTAGTCTGTTCAAAGTGCTAGAATAAAATACAGTGAATTGTATAGATTATAATGGAATTTTCGTTCCATTGCTTTTGGAAGCTTGGAAATCTAAAACCATGGTGTTATAGAACCTGTACCAAACACTTTCTTACTATGTTCTCACTTGTTGGAAGGGTCAGGGAAATCCTCAGACTCACTTTTATGAGGGCATGCATTCTAGATGTGAGTTGTTTTCACAGAAAAATTATCTACCAAAAGGTTTATGTCTTAAATCATCACTTTGGGGGTCAGGATTTTACAATAGGACCCTAGAATGCCTGAACATTCAGTCCATTACAAGCACGAAAATAACTTCTTCAGTCGGGAACACTCAAGTAGTTCATATGTTGACTGAGTTTATAGAATATTTAACTTCCTTTTCTTGGACCTGTATCCTTAATTAGGTGCACAATCACAACAGAAATGGTATAAACATTAATGTGAACATGTGCTCATTTGCTGGTATTAAATTCAGCATTAATGAATGCCAAAAAAAGAGAGAAACATACTCTTATATTTGAGTCAAGCCTAGAGAATCCCACTGGTTTGCCCTTTTTGACCTATGGAAGCCATATCATTGCTGATGGAACGTAGCAACATGAAGGGAAACAAGGAAAATGCATTACCCTACAAGCCGCTCTTGCAGAGTTGCAGGTAGAAGAGGAAAGATCACTCAAATGTTGTGGCTAAAATGACAAAGGGCTTTCACTCATCCTGTCTTTCTCAGTGAGCACTCTGGCATGCAGTTAGTTTAAACACTAGTCGCGTTTCTGTTTTGTTTTGCTATTCCAAAATAGAAGACTTTGAGGAGATAATAGCATGTAAAATAAATGATAAATAAAAATTCCGCAGGCAAATACTAGCTCATAATAATGCCAGGCTTTCTAAGACGATAAGAAAGCTCTAGGAAAAAGTAATTAACAAATTAATTTTCAACATAAAGTTTCATTTGATAATTAAAATTTTCTTTTTTGAGGGAAATATTCTGTTCTGAGCTTTTATCCTTAATCTTTCAATAGCAGATCATCTAGTTTTTCACATCACCTAAAATTGAAAATTACCTAAAGTAAGCTGTAAATATAACTGAGAAAATAATATATAAATGAATCTAAGTCTTCATCTCCCAGAAGTTATCATTTCTAATTCATTTAAAAGTGTGATCCCTGGTATGTTAACCAGGCTACAGTGCATGGTCACACCCAAGGATATATGTGTAATATAAATTTGATTAGATGGATTTAAAAACAAATAAGGATATAAAATTGGGTGAGTAGTTAAGAGGGGTTAGATATAGATGAACTTGCAGGAAGGGGGTGAAATGATTGAAAATATATATTCTTTTAAAATTAATAAAATATTTTTAAATTAAAAAAGAAATATGTGTTGTAGCATGTTTCATAAAAGCTCCGACTCAGAAATCGGGGTTCAACATGAAGATCAGAAAAGCAAAACAGCCAGTCACTGGCCTACCTCGACTTCAGTGTGAAATGGTGATCCTGCATGAGATTTCTGTATTGTGTACTGAGAGCTGTTTCATCCCATTTTATAGTCCTCCCATTTTATAATTCTCTTTAGGCTGGGATTAAAGCTATGCACTGCCTGGTTTCTATAGCAACTAGTTAGGCAACCAGGATTAATGATATGTGTTACCACTGCCTGTTCTGCAAGGCTGACCAGTGAGGCTGTTTTACTCTCAGATCTTCAGACAGCCTTTATTTATTAAAATGTAACTGAAATGCCACTACAGTGAGTTGACATTTTAAGAGAGATAATTAATGTTTTTAATTGGTATCACATTAAGAACGCAAAATCACATGTAAACATCATAACTTGTTGAACTTAATATAACTTCAGAATTTTTACCAGATGATGGATTAAAAGCTGTTTCACTTGTTTCACCTGGGACTTTTTCTGTTTTACACAAAGTTTATAAAGTTTGGAAATCATTCACTGTGTTTAATCAATTTGTCTACAAGCCAATGAACAAGAAGCCAAGGTGGTTACAAACCGGTAATTTGTCAAATATGTACTGTGGTGGAAGAGCACTGACTTAGAAGACCAGGTCTGAGTTCTCTGTACTCAATAGACAGATATTCTTTCAGACTGGTAAGCGTAGATGCCTGTATGTCTTTCACAACAGTTGAAAAGAATCGTAGGTCACTGTGAATACACAAAGTGATCTTGAGAAAAGCCTATTCATCATTTACTTATCAAAAAGTTGAAGTGGTTTAGTAAACCAGATGGGAGAAAGATTAACTTTGAGGCAGTCAAAATGAGTCAATGTCATTGTAAAGAGACTGGTGGGATAAAACAACACAATAGTGAATAAAGAGAAAGAAAGGGCCTACTGTCTAATGTATACATTTACCCACAGATACAATGATGTATCTTGAGGAGATAGTAATGGACATCCAGTGAAACTTAATGTAAGCAAATAAAATGTAAATGACTCTCTAACAGCCCTAAAGTCAAAGTTTTTGTTTGGTTGATTTTTGTCATTGACTTTCTAATTTAGATATAAACCATACTAAAAAAGGAAATACATACACACACACAAATGCATAAAACACATAATTGGAAACCATAATATATGATTAAAAGATCAGTAAGACAAAAAATGCTGAAAATAGACAATATGAGACAAAATGTCAACAAAATATCACTGATCTTGTTTTGTGTTGGCCATTTACTGTTGAGCATGGGGTCGTCTTTAATTAAATATGGTTAATGAATTAATTGAGAGAGTACTTTTTTTCCTTGCAAATAGATGTCAAATGAAAATGGCTTCTTGGTTAGTGACAGACATCTGTGTCCATTTTCTCCTTTTAGTATTGGGATCCTGTCAATATTTGGCTTCAAAACACATGGGTAGAAACATATGCACTTTTGACTTCTTTTTTTTAAAATATTTATTTATTATGTATACAATATTCTGTCTGCGTGTATGCTCGCCGGCCAGAAGAGGGCACCAGACCTCATTACAGATGGTTGTGAGCCACCATGTGGTTGCTGGGAATTGAACTCAGGACCTTTGGAAGAGCAGGAAATGCTCTTAACCACTGAGCCATCTCTCCAGCCCCCAACTTTTGACTTCTTTTTTTTAATTTTTATTTTTTTTCACATTTAATTTTTTAATATTGCATTATAAATAGTACCATTCAAAATTTCCACCTCCTCCGCTCCTCCCATTTCCCTCCTGCTCCCCCACTCCCCCTCCCCTTTTCCCCGCCAGTCCTAAGAGAGGGCAGGTTACCCTGCCCTGTGGGAAGCCCAAGGCCCTCTCACCTCCAGACTTCTTTATAAAAATAAAAACGTGTAACAGGGAACAAAAATTTGTTTTTGTTTTTCCTACTTCAACTCAAGAAGGAATTCTCTTCTTTTAGTGACTTCCTTCAAGTTACCTCGTCCATTTTTTCAAAGCCAGGCTCAGCTCGCTGAATGAGATTGAGTAGCTTGTATTTTCCTCCTTCAATGGAATGTGAATTCCAGCAGGTCAAGAATCCCCACCGTGTTAAAATCACTCTATTGACAAAACTATTACATGTTGATAACTTTATATTCTAACATGCTCAAAATTATAGCAAACATTTTTATGGATCATTTTTTAAGTATTTAATGGTGATGTAGAAAAATAGTATGAATATTTTAGTAGGCAATACTTGAGTTGATCTAAGCACCAAGTGATCTTTATAGTAAAGAGTAGGTATAGTCCTAAATTACACAGGACAACATTTTATCATACAGGATGCTGTGTTGTCAAAAGGAAGAAAAATATAGGAGATATTTGAGAATTACTATAGGAGGCTGAAGGTGACCAGCAATACCATATATTTTTTCACATGCCATAAAATTCCAGAGAAGTATAGCTACAAGGCATTTGTCATAGACACATGAATTTCTATATCTATGTTTCGTTGTGTAGAGTACTTATGATAAAATATCCTGGTATTGAGATAACACAATTTATGTTTTTATGAATACAAAAGATTTTTTATAGCAGTTGTGGAATAAAATAATACTAGAATTTTAAAATAATTTCTTTGATCTGAACAACAATTAAAATCATGGCTTAGTCTACGATGGACAGGGGCTGCCAACCTATAGACAAGTTTCCAGTGAAGAAAATGAAGTAATATTTTACACATACACACACACATATAAATAATAATATTCTAGATGCTTAGAAGATAATGATAATTGCCACAACTTAAACAATTATTTTTGAAAATATATTATAGGGTTATATAATGGTAATCTAACTGTAAATCTTATCTAAGAAGTGAAAAATAAGAACAGAGACTGTCCTGGCTTGCCTCATGAATTAAGAAATCAATAATGGTTTATCAGGAAGTTGAGAGCCTTCATCTTCAAATACAAGCTTGTAGTAGAGAGAGCAAATTGAGAGTAGGGTGAAGCTCTCCACTCTCAAAGCCCACCCCCAGTGACATACTTCCTCTAGCAAGTCCATTCCTCCTAAACTACTCCAAATGGCATTGCCAACTGGGGACCAAGTGTTCAAATGCTGAGGCAATGGAAGATGTTGCTCATTTAAGCCATTGCAGTGCTAATTTAAACAAATAAAAATAAAATTTAAACCAAAGAAGTTTAGAAGAAAAATAAGTATTAAGGTTTGATGATAACAAAGATGCAAGGAGCATAATCAGATTATACCAGACTTGGGAGAATCAGACTAACTCTTTGATATGTAAAGTGCTGTATTTTTGTTGTGCCCAAAACCTCTAATGTGTATTATGACAGAAGATGTGAAATTTTTTCAGTGAAAATGCGAAGAAATGGGCACAAGGATAAAGACCAGTCAAACACTTAAAAGTTTCCCCAAGGATATGACTGGTGAGCTAAAGATCACAGTTGGTAGCTAGAGTGAGTTCATTAAACAGCATAACCACATTAGTGATTGTGGCTCATTTGACAAATGGTGACAGTGTACTAAGATGTGAAAACACCTTTAAAAGACACATTTCTAGTTTATGAATAGTGTAAAAAGGAAAAAATGGACTCAGCTCCATGTTTTATATCATCAGCAAAGGCAGATATGAAAAGGGATACTATTACAAAGGATGTGTTGAAGAATGGTTTTTCAGTTGAAAGGGATGAAAGGGAAATTTCCAACATTATGGTAATTAAAATACAAGAGACCAAATAGTACAGAGAAATCATTAACCCTTGAAGTGAATTTCAACCACTTGTATTGAATATTGAAAGAGTGTGATTTCATAGTGTTGACAAAATCCATCCATCAGATATAAACATGGAACACCTTTAGTAATCTTAGGAAACAGCTAGGCACAAGAGACCTGCCAGACATATAAACACCAGCATATGGTATTTCAGACTTTCACCATCATCACTGATTTTAAACATACTTTGACAAAACCTAGAAAAGATCTTGTATAGATAATTTATGAACACTTAAACAAAGCAATATTTTCTAGGAGTAAGGATGAATTCTCTTAGGATGTCTCAGAAAGATAGAATTTTTTTGTGAGTGTAGTTCCCAGAATGGCTGATCAGATCAGAGCCTATATGTAAATCTTCGTGGCATTTGAAAAGTCTTTCACTTCATCTACACTGAAGCTATGGAAACAGTTGTACATATGTTAGCAGAGGACTCGTGAACAAAGTAATCATAATGACTATAGTATGTTCATATATAGAGAGGAATTTAAAAGATGTGGAAGATTGCTCAATAACTCAGAAAAATAATGCAGGTATTTCAGTTGTAATGCTTTATAGGAAATTCTGAAATCAGAATGGAAAATATCATGACAAGTCTAAATTATAGACAGAAAACATAAGGTATATTTTAACCAAAATAAATATAAACTGAATGTTGGAGTCATTGGTTAGAAGGAATTATGGCAGATATTGTATGGGGATGTTAAAGAACTTGAGATCACTGTGGCTCAACCTAGACTGATGGCTTAGAAATCAAGGGACGTTACAATCTCAGCATCATGGAGTTTGGAAGAGGGTGTAGATCCAAGTGGTTGTGAACTGTCCAATGTGGCTTCTACATGTCAAACTCCAGCCTTGTGAAAGAATACACTGTGCTCTTAGCCACTGACATATCTCTTCAGTTCCTGTGTAAACTTTGTATTTATTAGCCTTGTATGATATATGTGGGGACTGTAGTATCTGTATGGCATAGGCTACACATAAAGGCCAGATAATAACTTCCTGGAGCCCAGTTCTGTTCCCCACCTTTATATGAGTTCTAGGGGTTAAATTCAGGTTGCCAATCTTGTGAGCAAATACTTTAGCCACGCCAAACATCTCATGAGCCCATGGTTCTACAAGTAGGCCTATGAAAAGGAGGTACAATGAAGGATATGAAAAAAAAGGGGCATACAGGAAATAGGTGGAAGGATATGGTTTTTGTTTTGTTTTGCTTTCATTGGAAGGGTATGTTTTTAACAGAAAGAAATTAGCAGGGGAAATGATGTTTTGACTGCCCATCTTTCTCTAATTACCCTCCCAGGTGCTTTTAAAATATTAGATGTCTGTGGAGGAAATGGTGTTTCCATTCCCACAGGAAGTGGAAGTAAAAATACTATTTTACAAACAGAATAAGATTATTTCCAGTATATGACAAGATAGAACTTTATGAAAATTGTACTTCTTTGCAATGGTAGGATGTTCTGTCTGGAAACCAGTATCACTCCCATCTCATTGGGCCATAACAAAGTTCCGGCAGAAGCATTTGCTGAGCTTGTTCTAAAACAATACGTATATTTGAAGGCTGAATTATGAATAGCCACTGTAACATCTTCAATCTTAAAGAATGTGAATGTCCAGGGAAAAGTATTCAAAGAAATAGAAGATAATTTCTAGTCCCAACTTCTGACCATGGTCTTTTGGGGGAAGAAAAGGAATATCTAGTAAAGTCCAAAGATAACCCAAAGCGTTCCTTAACTTACCAGTTTACATTGACCCCTTCTTGTCTGCTTTAAGGTTTGAAAACACAAAGCTTTGTAAATGTAAATGGTATTCTTTGTAATAACAATATTTTATGTTTACATAGTGCTTATTTTGTGCCCTGATTACTTTAACTCTGTGAGCCCAATCATTCCCATGTGGTTTACATAGCATTGGATATGCTTTTCTTACAAATGAAGAAAGGCAGAAAAATTCAGGGCTTATAATTGGAATGCAGGGAAAAATAAGACACAAGAAACTGGGTTTGTAACTGTTTGTAACTAATATTAATTTTTTCCATGTTTGTGTACAATCAATGGAAATTATTAAAATGCCAAAAGCATTAATAAAAGTAAAATTAGATGATGTCACAAAGAAAAGATGAATTTAATCATTTAAAATTTACAGCATATTATAAGTAGTTGGGCCATATGAATCATTTTTTTATTCAAAGTCATTCTTTTGATATCCTCAGTCAATTTGTGGACCTCCTTTCCATCTCAAGTTGGAAACAGTGATATGGTTTTTTTCAACACTCTAAGGTTTAGGGATGGTGCTCTGTCAGTGTGATGACATATTCTGTGGACAGACCTATGGACTTGAGCAGTTGGCATCTGAAATGTCTCCCACAGTGCTTGACCACTTGGTCCTTAACTGGTGACAACTTAGGAGGAAATGTTGAACATAAGGACTAAACAGCAGAAATAGGGCCCTGGACATTGGGGTGCATCTTTAAGGTATGTCTACTTCTGATATTGTTCCAGTTTTCTACTTCATAATTCATATAGATGTGAGGTATTGCTTCAGCACACTGAGAAGGACTAAGCAGCCAAGCTTGTATTCATATTTACCATGATGGGCTTCCTTACTGAAATCTAAATTAATCCTCCTCTGATGTTGCTTTGGCCAAGTATTCTGTCATAACAATGAAAAAATATACTATTTTAATGAACTAAATACTAAATGAAATATATGTTGCAATCATCTGAGAATTATTAAGGGGTAAAAATCAGGTGTTGATAAAAGTAAAGAAAATACACAAGCTGACTTTTTCTGAAGAGTAGTTGTAAAAAATGAAATGGTTGAGTCTTCAATTTGAAACATTTCATAATATAGGAATTAGGACACTGAGTACCATGAGGACCACTGAGTACCATGGGACACTGAGGACCATGTTTAAAAAGGTAATAGAAGATCTTCACTACTAAGATTATACCCTCAAGGCCATACCTACAATAAAATATAAGTTCTAACATTAAAGAAAATTTCCTGTGTCAAAATCTAGCACTAATAACAGGTTTGAAAAAGTTCTTAGAATTCATTACAAGCTTTCTTCACATAATTTCTACCAAAATTTACTCTAACTTAATAGTATTCTAACAAAAAAATATCTGACACTTGTTGAAATGATATGGCAGAGTTTATTTAGAGTTATCATAAGCACAGGAATAAAGGAGTTTGACATCATTGTTTTGGCACCCTGTCCTTTATAATGTAATACTCCCTAATTATTAATAACATTTTGCATCAAATATTAGAAATGTTTTAAACAGAACAGAGCTGGTCCCACTGAAGACTGCTATAAACAGAAAAGGGGAGGTGATGTGGGAGTCCCCTCTGTGTACTGTGATTACCATTAATGAATAAAGACACTGCTTTAAACCTATAGCAAGGGAGAACTTAGGTAGGCAGAGAAAGCTAGGCTGAATGCAGAGAGAAAGAAGGGTGGAGTCAGAGAGAAGCCATGGAGCACCACCAGAGATAGACGTGCTGAAACATTAGCTGGTAAGCCATAACCTGTTTACTTAAATAATATTATATCTTTCTGGAGTCTTTGATGAAGTTGAAGAATATATATAGTTTTCTTTAGCTTTGATAAAAGATAAAGTAGATATAAGTATTATAACTAATTTTTGTTTGATAACTGTTTTGTTATATGTAATTTTATTATGTTAAAGTTAAAGCCTTCCTTTTTGTTTAAACAAAAACAGGGAAATGGTATGGGAGGTCCTTTTGTCTATGTGTTGCTCTTATTGGTTAATGAATAAAGAAACTGTCTTGTCCCAACAGGGTAGAACTTAGGTAGATGGGGAAGACTAAACTGAATACAGGGGAAAGAGGGGAAGTCAAAGAGACTCCATGGAGCTGCTGGAGATAGATACTGGGACCATTAACAGGTAAGCCATAGCCTCATGGCAATTCACAGATTAATAAAAATGGGTTAAATTAATATGTAAGAGTTAGCCAATAAGGAGCTAGAGTTAATGGGCCAAGCAGTGATTTAATTAATACAGTTTCTGTGTGATTATTTTGGGTCTAAGCTAGCTGGGCAACTGGGAACCAACAAGCAGCCTCCTTACTACACTGCTGCATACAGATAAATTTCTTAAAATAATATTTTTCTTTGTGGGTCTTGGTTACCTCACTCAGAATGGCTTTTTATAGTGCCATCCATTTGCCTGCAAATTTCAATATGTCATTTTTTTAATCACTGAGTAATACTCCATTGTATAAATGTACCACATTTTTCTTATCCATTCTTTGGTTGAGGATCATCTAGGATATGTACTCACTAATAAGTAGATAATAGACATAAAGCAAAGGAAAACCAACACACAGGCCACAACTCCAAGAACTGAGGTAGCAAAGAAGACCCTATGAGAGACATGCATAGATCTGCCTAGGAAGGGAAAAAAGACAAGAACCCCTGAGTAAATTGGGAGTGTAGAGGGCAAGGGAAGGGGGGAAATTTATAGCACATTCCTTTCCAAACAATTAAAATGAGGAGGATTTAATTTTTAAAAATCCTTAAAATAATTATAAATACAATGACACAGTCTCACCCACCAATGAGGACACATTACACAGTGAGCTTTCACTTGTCTGGTAATTCACAGTTGCTTCAGATGGATGCTAAGCTTAGACAGGTAACCACCGCACAGAGAAACTCTATCGAGGAACACAGGATCAAGGACTTCTGATGACTCAGAGCCCCTTCAGACTAGATGAAGTAAATAAAGCTTGGGATGCTTCTTGGGTTCAAAATAGACATAAGATTTGTCTGGTTCTGGATTCTCCAGGGTAATAGGACCAGTAGAGCACATCTATAATTCCAAAAAGGTGATTTATTCAGTGAACTTAAATAACTGGAAGCTGGATAGTCTCACACTGGCTGTCTTAAGGCTAAGAACTCAAGAGAAATGGTACCCGGTCAACCCAGGGGATGGGGAGTTTCAGAATAAGCAGGCAATGTAGCCTCAGTCCCAACACAAGACTGAGGACCTAGAAGCCACCTAGGGGAGCAAAGGAGTTCCTCAGGCCTATATTATAAAGGCAATAATATCATTTATTAAGGTTCTTCCCACATGACCAAATTGCCTCTTCTCTTACAGTTCAAGGAGAATAAAGAAGATAGCTGTGAATTGTCTCATCTGCCACTATTCCATATTAGATCAGAACACCTAATTACAACATTGAGGTGGGATTCCCCTCTGTATGCTTTGAACATGTTTTATTATCATTGGTTAATAAAGAAACTTTTTTTTGATCTATGGCAGGGCAGAATATAGCCAGGTTGGAAGAGAAAAAGAGACAGAGTAGGCAGAGTCAAGGAGATGCTATGTAGCTGCTGAAGGAGACAGACACCAGAACCTTACCCAGTAAGCCACAGCCTAGTGGTAATACATGGAATAATAGAAATGAGTTAGTTTAAGATATAAGGGCTAGCTATGAAAATGCCTGAACTATTGGACAACCAATTTTGTAATTAATATAGTTTCTGTGTGATTAATTTGGGTCTGGGAGGCTGGGAAACAAAAGAGAAGTCTCAGCCTACACAACATAGAATTTTTCACTGAGGCATGTTTCTTTTTAGCTGCCTTTGAACTCACTATCTTTCTGGGATTAGAGATGTGTGACATCATAGACACTGTGTGTGTTTTAACAGCACAAGTTTTGATATTATAAAAGAACATGTCTTTGAACAGTTTTAGATATGTTTTACCACTGTATTCTATCTATATCCTGTATGGAGAAGAAAAATAAAGAGCTATACAGTAAGAGATCACTGACTTCAAGAAATTTTAATATGACATGAAAATCAGAAAAATAACAAGGTGTCTTTGTGCCCTTTGATATAAATAGAAACCAGGAACAGGAGCCATATCCTGTCTTTTTATTCTCTAGCCTCATCTTTATCTCTTAGTAGATTGGTTCAATGCCTTCATGAATATGACAGATGAAAGTGGTCCATGCGCAGTATTCCATTCTCAGAGTATGACAGCTGCAAGTTGCCCACGAGCAGCATTCCCATTCTAAGCATAGCAGCTACCCATTGTCCATGCACAGCATTCTCATTCCCACTCCAAGGGACTTCATTCTTCTGTTCATATGTTGAATAATATTGCCTTAATGGATTTATTCCTACCTGAACTTGATATGTAGTTGGGTCTTATGTAATATGTCTTCTAGCTTTTCTGATAACAATTTTTCTATTTTTTCTTCACTGAACTAGAGCCTTATTCAGTTTAATTGGTCTTTTCAAGTTCTTGGCTTTTGTTTCATTGATTTTTCTATGCTGAGCTCCCAATGTTTGTTCAACTGAATTCTGACTTAATTTTTTGCATTAATTTTCTTCAACTCACTTTGCATTTAATTTGCTCTCTTTATATAGCTGTGTAAAAAGGAATCTTAGTTGATTTATTGTTTTCTAAACTTTGTGTTTAGTGATATCATTTTCCCTGAAAGTTGTGCTTTTACTGAACCCCACTGATTTCTGTAAGTTATGTTTCCAACTTTCTCAGTTAAAACTCTTTTAAATTTCCTCTTGAAAGTTCCCCTTTGATCCACATGTATCTATAAGTGTTGCTTATTCTCCACTTATTCCTGATGCTGAATTTTGTTGCACTATGGCCTAAGAGCAGCTATTGGATAAATTCTGTTCTTTGTAAAGGTTCAGCTGTGTCTAATGCTCAGAGCAAGGTCTATCACAGCGACTATTCCATGGGGGCCTGAGAAGAATGTGTGTTTTGTGCTGTTGGAGGAAGAAATGAATAGATGTCAAACATATCCAGTTGACTGATGGTACTGCTGCGTTCAGCTATGTGCTTACCAATTTTATGGCTGATAGAGCTGTTGGTCTTTAGTTCACATTTCTACTCAGATTCCCTGTTAAGCACTCTTTCTCTGCCATGCTAAGGAATCTTGAGATACAGTGGAAGATTTATGTGCTCCACATACCTCTGATTGTTCCTAAAGATAAAAAATAAGATCAACTCAAAGCAAAACTATAAAAACAAAACAGCCCCCACTGAGAAAACAACAAAACACAAAAGAACAAAAAAATTAGATGGTATTTCCCCAAGAAATCCTTGGGAATTAAATACTGATGACCTGTGTGAAAGTAACACAATAGAAAATAAATCTTTTTTAATCAAAGCTGTTATAAAATTTATATATTCATATAACTTATTCTGGTGATAAAGCACATTATCTTGAATTATGCCAAAAAATTAGGAAATTATGTCCTGTGTGACCTGATTTGATTTACCTCCAGTTGGAGACTCTATGTGTGAGAGCATCACTCTTTAGAAAAGCTGCATCTCATCTTGTGTATGCCACAACTTCTTTGTTATTGACGCTATCAGAGTTCTACGGGATATTGATTCTTGAAAATCTTTCCTCAATTCTCTGTAGTTGGCCATTAAAATCGCCTTTCATATTTTGTCTCCACAGACATCTTCAGCTCGAGTGTCCTCGTGAAGGATGTGTATCTGCATATTTTCTGGCAATCTAATGCTGACTGTTCACACATAAATCAGAGCTGTTATTGAGAATAAAGTTTCCATGCAAGTTTTGTGCCTTTGGGATTCTGCAGTCACTAATATACAGAGGCTGTGTCTTTATTTCCACAGCATAAAGGATGGGAAAGATGACCATAGTTCCCTACTCCCCATACCACTAGCCCCACTTCTTTCCTCTTCAGTGTACTTCACCTCCAAACCTGGGGAAACAGTCAGGACAATGGTCATTCAGTGTACTGTTTTTCAATCTGGGAATGAAGTGGGGCACACGGGGACTATGCTCTACTCCGTGCTCTGGAGCCACAAAAACCTGAGTAAGTAGGTTTCTCTGGAGCAAGGGAAAGAAAACTGTGACTGTCAGAATGAGAAACGGTGATTTGCCACGCGAGTGGCCATCCATTTATGGGTCAGGTTGACATCGGTTCCTCTATCATGCCCCCACCTTGCTTTAATCTTCAGGTAGAAAACTGAATATTAAAAGTGATTTTTCCATTATCTCACAAATTGTTTCAAAGTAGATTTTAATTTACCAAACCTGAGTGGCTGTAAACGTGAGTCAAACACAGCACTGCACAGCCTCCTGCATACCCTTGCCACCGCTGGCTGGAAGGAGAATATCCTGTAGACGGAGGCTGCTCGTTCGTTCCCAGCCACCCAGATTCAAAATAACCACACAGAAACTGTGTTAATTAAATCACAGCTTGGCCTATTAGCTCCAGCTTCTTATTGGCTAGCTCTTACATCTTAAATTAATCCATTTCCATTATTTTATATTTTACCACAAGGCTTGTGGTTTACTGGCAAGGTTCCAACGCATCTGTCTCCTGCAGCAGCTACATGGCATCCCACTGACTCTGCCTTCTTTTTCCTCCTCTATCGGCTTGGAACTCCTGCCTTGCTCTATTCTGTGCTGCCATAAGCCCAAAGCAGATTCTTTATTAACCGATGGTATTCACAGTATGCAGAGGAGAATCCCACATCAGTGTCCCTGCAGGCTCTCTGTTGTGTGGTCTTTTACACACCCCATGGCACTGCTGGATTCAGGGTGTCCCTGTAGGGTCTGTGTTGTGAGGTCTCCTGCACACTCCTGCTGCTGCTCAAGTGCAGAAGCCAATACATTGTAGGGTTTCTGGTTTTTTTTTTCTGTCTCTAGCACACCCTGACCCACACACATAAATACCACCTTTCTATCTCCAGGACCGTGGGGAGTGGATTCTACTGACCATTTAAGATGGAAAAGGGAGTGGTAACTGGGAAGGATGTATGTGAGATGATTTGGAGATGCCAGTGTTCTACAGCTTAATCTGATGGTTATGAGAATTTTTACTTCATGATGAGTCACTTCTTTGTATTTATGGGTGCATATAAATACACTCTGTAATGTATATAGGCATATATTTTAGAAGTAAAAAATATTTTTAGGAGCTTTCAAAATGTGTGAGATATATGTGACTATCTAAAATACATAATATGTACATAAATGCATAAAGGAATATACTGCATATATTTGTGCATCTGTGGTTCTGTATGTGTATATGTTTGTTTCTCAGATTAGAACATAAATAAACAGAAATGGAAGGGGAAATTTTATGCCTATTAAGTAGCAGAGGAATGGAATTGTAATAGTGCATGATAACCTGACATAATAATGGAATAAATGTTTGTGGAATGAATTCCATTTGTAATATTTATCATCACAAAAGGTAGTATGTAAGGGAGTAAATCCAAACTACACTGTTTCTCTAGAGAGGGAAGCTTTGGGATTAGCTATTATCCTTCCAGTTGAATGACCCAAATACTCTTTTTTTTCTCTTATACTTTTTTTTAATGAAGTAGCACCAGGTCAATATATAGTTTAATTTAACCAGAGTCCTGGTTCATTTCCTATTGTTTATAAACCATATTGCTCTTATACAGGTGGAAAGTAGTGTTTCATGTGCCATAAAGGAACAGCCAAAATGGTTTTTAAAAGTTAAGGTACCTGCCCTGCAAACATTTACATAAAAAATGGAAAAAAATCTTTCACTCTTCACAGAAAACTCAGCCATACTCTGCCTTGCACAGATGAGCAAATAACGTGACAGTCACACACTTCTGGGTTTTGAAAAATAGCAGTTCAATAAGGATCCTAGTCAATAAGATGAGGATGCTAGGGTTAGAAAAGTTTAAATGGGAAACAGGGATGGAGAAGCAGAGAAAAGTGAGGAGGGGCATGTAAACTAACATTAAGGGTGCATGAAAAGGCCTATAAGAATTTCTACTTTACCAACAAATCAGAAAAATAATATCTTTAAAGGAGCTACACTACATGGGTGGGCAACACTGTTGCCAACTTGTAGGCTTTGAACCCAAATCCCAATGACAGGTTAGAGGATACCTCTGAATGAGTTGTTGGTCAGAGAGCCCCCAGAGACTGACAAAACAATATGGGCTCTTTCAAAAGCTTTTGTTGCCTACCAGAGCTATACAGTAAGACCCCATTACTTAAGACAGCACATACCTTGACTGTACGTCAGCAAAATCACCCTGGAACTGGGCTGAAAACATCCAAAAGCTGCCATGAGGCTGCTGCAAGAGAAAAGCTATCAGCAAGTTAAGACAAATTTAGAGCCTGTGTATTACAATGCTGACCTCCCAGCCAAAATATAGACCCACAGGTGCAATAATGGCATGTCTAACTGCTACCTGTTTGGACTTGAGGCCAGCTTAATGGGAGGAAATATATTCCTGGTACCGTAAACTGGTCCGGGCAGTCGTCGGCCTGAGGGAATTTTCTAGGGATGTTTTGTTAAATGGACATGTGACTAAAGTACTTTCTAAATATAAATTCTCATACACATAGATGGATACAATTTTGACTTGGTCAGAGAAACCTCTTTTTATTACTGGAAAGTGGCTAAGGCAGAAACTAATAACATCAAAAGGAGAGAATAATGGAAAGCTGGGTGCTCAGTCTTAAACAGTACATTAAGTAGTAGACCCCCGTATTACCTGACCTTAAGATCAGAGAACACTGCAGAAGAGAGAGGCGGGGGGGAGACTATATGAGCTAGAGGATGGAAACAACATTTTTAAATGTTCTCTTCTGGATGTAACATGGCGTTGAGATCACACAGCAATGGTAACTACTTTATGAGTGTAGAAAGAGAAATAAGAAACAGTAATGGGTTGGAGCAACTGTGACTACAAAACACTGCATTCAAATAAGAATCTGTAAACCATAAAGAAATCAAACTTTAGATTTCTTCCGAAACATCATCTTATCACAGAATTTTCAACCTGAATGTGTTTCTGGAGAGCACTTAACTCCAGGAAATTCATTTTATGTATTTTCTAACCCAAATACATGGAGTCAATTCCACCCTATATGCCTCCAGTCCATGATTTATCAAGGACTTCCTGGAAGGTATGAATGAAGCGTGTTTCCTGGTCATTGTTCTGGCAACCTGTCTCCTTAAACATCCCTCAGCATATTAACGAAGGTGAAACATCTTCCCTCACTTCAGTGTCTTAAATAAACTACAGAGGCTAATGTGGGGTTGAATGAGTAAAATCAGTGAGGAGAGAGCTGCATATTTAATTGGATGATATAAGTTGAATAAAACAGTAGTTTATGTGGGCTCTTCTCCCATTTTCCTCCAAGGTAGAACTATGTGGGAGGAATAGAAGCAGAATGGGAGAGACTGCAGAGAGCTCCAGCTGACCCAGATTTAGACTCACGGACTTCAGAGAAGGAGGAAGCAGGACAGGACAAACATATATGCAATTATACAAGAAAGGACTGCTGAGAAGGGAAAGATATGATGGGCTTTTTTGGAGGAAAAGAAATATAGAGAATGGGGTTGATAGTAAGACAAAAGAGAAAAAAGAGACTTACATATTGGGTAATAAATGACCAATGCAGTGATTTATGAGCATTTGAGAGACACTTAGAAAAAAGAGGAGTGTGGTGGCTCCTAAAGATTCTAGTCCTAGCCCACGGAGGGCTAGGGTTGTGTTGGGTGTGGGCCAGTGCATGTTTCCTAGTCATAGCTGTGATCTGTCTAGGATTTTAATAAAATTGAATGTAATTGCTGAACAAAATGTCTCAATTATTAGTGGAAGTGGAGTTGGAAAATCTTAAATGAATTTTCTGAACACATAAGTGGGAATTTTATATTTCCAGTATCTGGTACGAATGATAAACATTTAATTCTTTTCTTTCCATTCCCTAATGATGAAGAATGAGTAAACCCAATACACAATCTCTGTTGGTTTTACCGAATGCTCCAAATACACGGTTCTATCATATTTAAACTTATTTTTCTGCTTTACATATTAGTCTCACTTGCTCTTTTTTTGCATCCTTATTTTGTCTAGATACTAATGTAACTTTCAATGTAGGATAGAAATTTGCAGTGATTTTGATTTGAAATAATATAGGATTAAGCATGTCATTAAAATGCGATATGAATATTCTTTTGAAAGAGTATTTCTTATAAGCTTACAATGAGTTCATTTTTACTTAATTGAGGTCATGCTAGTTTTTTATAGCTATTAGGAGAACTATAGTTTTATTCTGTCTTAGAACTCAACATTTTGTGATTTCATGGAAAAGAAATCTAACTGTGGTCCACATTTATTTCTACATACCATTTAAATCTATTAATGAGCACTTATACCATAATTTTAGTTTCTCTTGTATGATGGCTAAAGAAATTCCATTTTGTGCTAGGCATCCATCTTGGTACCCACTAGACCTTTGTCCTGACTCCAGTCCTGTAGTAATGAGGAGAGAGCGGGCTGCTTGTCATCCCGGTCGCCCAGGCTAGCTCATACCCGAAATAATCACACAGAAATTGTATTAATTAAATTATTGCCTGGCCCATTATCTCTAGCCTCTTATTGGCTAACTCTCACATCTTGATTAAACCCATTTCTATTAATCTGTATGTCATCACGAGGTCGTGGCTTACTGGGAAAGATTCAGCATGTCTAACTTGGCAGCTTCATGGCGGCGGCTCTCTGTCTCTGTCTCCTTCCCAGCATTCTGTTCTCTTTTCTCCACCTAAGTCCTGCCCTATCAAAAGGCCAAGGCAGTTTTTTTACTTAACCAATGAAAGCAAAACAAATACGGAAGGACCTCCTATACCACAGTCTCTAAAAGATAAGTCCTCGGCAACTCTGATTCAGTGATCCCCACCCCAGAAATCTACAGCCATGACCATCTACAGATTCTACATGTTATGTTATGAAAAGCTGCATTTTGGCGTCTGTAAACTGCTTGTGCAGACACTTAGATCACCTTGATTACCTGATATTGTCAGAGAAAAACAATTCTTGGTACTTGAGGTCTTTCTGTGGTTTTCACCTTTAAAAGTCCTTCCTTGCCCCACCCTTGCTTCTTATGGCAATCTAAAGTTTGACTCAGAGATTGTCCTGTTAGCAATATTCAATAAATCTTTTAATTAAAGTTGGATTGAATATATGGTCTTTTCCAGGAGGTCAGGAACATAACACTTTGTTTCTTTTTTCCATTTTTCTTTCTTCACCATTCTTAAGATAGTCAAAAGAAGATTCAAAAATATTCTTTATACAGAAGTCACTCTTTGAAACTTTATTCATTTCCTTCCTTTGCTCCAAGGTTCTTAATCCTCCTTGAACAAAGTTTATAAATTTTCCTAAAAATCTTTCTATACAAAGAACAGAACCTTTCATAACATAAACCTCTAACAGTAAATTACTAAATTGAAATTTAACCATCAAATTTTTATGAATGTGGTTAGCATGAAGAGCCCTCAAAGCTAAATAGGCTACTGAAACCAAAGTTATGAGCCTTTGGGACCTAGGGTCCTACTGTGATAGTAATGTCATCATCAGGTTACCTACTAATAATGTCATTGCCTCCTCTGTTGCTTACTTTGATCTCACAACCATCCAGGGAAGCTATGATTCTAGGGATATATTTCTATGATTTTGTTGGTTATTATTATTCAGCATCACCATTTTTTTCTGCTACAACCCAGAAAGCAAATAGTTTAGACACTTCTATTCACACAATCTGTATTAAAAACTATCCAATAGCTACTATAATAAACTAACAGTCATAACCAATCATAGACAGACAGAGATGGTCGTATGACAACAAATCCTACATACAAAACATACTTTGCATTTTAAAAAATCTAGAAGAAAGACATTTGAAG
Organism: Ondatra zibethicus; assembly: GCA_004026605.1. Taxonomy (NCBI): domain Eukaryota; kingdom Metazoa; phylum Chordata; class Mammalia; order Rodentia; family Cricetidae; genus Ondatra; species Ondatra zibethicus. Next base: position 9,817 of record PVIU01003773.1, on the reverse strand, counting down.
GTTTTTACCTGAAAATAATCCTAAATCATAAATGTTAGGAGATATAAAAATGTTTAAATAGCACATAATGTATACATTTACCAAAAAGGGCATTAATCTACTGATGTGGACAGTATTTATGTTGCTATGTGTTTATTAAGAACAACTTTACAAGCGCAGCTTCTAAGGAGGGGAGATAGAAGACAGGTATATTAGGGGAAAGAGAATGATAGGGGTATTTAAGTGGGACAAGGAATGGGAGGGTGATGATGGGCAGGGGTTGATTGGTTTTGTTGTTTTGAGAAAGCATCTCACCTGTAGCTCAGTCTAGACTCAAACACATGATTGCTGAGCCTCAGTCGTCTGGGTATTTGGGTTCCAGTCATGTCACTGTGCCTGACTTATGTTGTTAGTTTAATGTTATTTACATTAATTTTCTTGGGGTGTTGCTTCTGAAGACTAGATATCTATTTTTTGCATATGTGCTAAACAAGAGGCTTAAAAATGTCTATTCAAGACAGAAGGAAAGGGCTGGGGGAAATATTTGCTGGTAGCTTAACATGAAAGGATGAGGGGACATATTTAGAGGGTAAGTCTTGAATTTTTCAACAAGCAATGCTTTAAAAAAAATCACTGCATAATTGAAAGATTGGACACTGTAGCATTCTGTTAAAGTACCGGTATGTCCAAGTTCAGTCAATTTGATTTAAATTAAATGGAAAATAATTTTTTGAGTGGCAAAATAAATGTCTATAAACTCTGATTCTAGGGCCTGAAGAGAGAGTTCTGTGATTAAGAACACATACTGCTCTTGCAGTATGTTTGAGTTCAAAGCCCACCCACAACAGGAGACTCACAACTGTCATAACCCCAGTTCCAGAGTAGAGTCTGTTATCTTCTTCCGGCCTCCATAGGCATCTGTACACATGGGGTACAAATAAATTTATGCAGGTACACACATAAATAAAAATAAATAAAATCTTTTGAAGTCTAGCTCTATATAAATTTAATCAGAACTTTGGTAAAAACGAGGTCAAAATCATCTTTTTAAAAATTATTTATCTTGGCATTTACAGACATAAGTATCTAGTGCTGGTGGGAAAGTCAGACCCTGAACAAAACCATTCTGAGAAAACCCATTAAGACAATAATGCAAGAATTTTATATTTTATCCTTTTTAAATGGCCCAAATTGGCAAGAAAAGCAAGATTTGTGGCATTTTAACTTGTCTTATTCTCATCTCTCTTTTCCAGGCTCAAGGTAGCCACAAAGTCTAATTTAGTCTATGTTTTAATGAGGGTTCTTCAGAGCAGAAGAATTGACAAAACGATGATATATTAGAAAGGGATTTATTAGACTGCCTTACATGACGCAGTCTAGGTTGTGCAACAATGGTTGTCTTTACAGTAGAGAGGCCTACAATAGCAGAAGAGGCTCAGGGAGGTCTTAGCTCTCATGGGTTCTGCACAACAGTAAATGAGGGCTAAGCTGAGTTACCTTCTGCCCAGGTGCTGCAGTCAGTAATACTCAGACACGGTCAGGAACACAGGGCACTTTCCCCTTCAATTCATTTGCAGAATCTCTCTTGTTTACTGTTATCTTCTGCTTTGTTAGAATATATTTTAAATAATTATTGTATATAGAACTATCTAAAAAAACCTCCATTTATCTATATGTGCCAAAAGAAATAATGTTTCTGTTTTTTCTCTGTCATTTGTAAAAGGGAGTTAATGTCATAACCTATGATTTATAAACTTCTTTTGTAATAGTAGTTTTTAGTTCATAGCATTTCAAATGTTAAAATTACCTATACAAAATATAAGAAATGTAAGAAAGATTTTTAAAAATGATTTAACATTAGAAGACAGAAACAAAACACCTAAGGGGTATTGTCATACAAAGCATACAAAACTGGGAAAGCCTTTTAGCCCAAGTGCAGTTACTATTTTTTCACTTAGTGTATTTTTATGATACACATTTTGTTATTCAGTACACATGTGACTATGTATTAATCAACCAGGATAATAAGCATTTCTACATCTTCATCCATTATCAGTTTTAATGTGTTGGGAGATTTCCGAATTTCTAGTCATTTAGAAATGTGTTATAGAGCGTTCTGTTCAGTAATCACCCTTTGGGGCTGAAGGACCAGTACCATTTAGTTGTGTTTTGTAGCCCTTGCTGGGTGTCTTTCTCTCATTATGCCTCTTTCCATTTCTAATAACTGGGATTCTATTCCACTTGTCTACATGGTTGACTTGTGGTCTGCATCAGTATTTTTTTAGTGTGTGTACATGAAAGTGTGTGTGTGTGTGTGTGTGTAAGTGTATGTGTGTGTGTGTTTGTGGTTATGTGTGTGTGTATGTGTGTGTATGTGTGTGCATGTGTATGTGGTTATGCATGTATGTGTTTGTATACATGTATTTGTGTCTGTATGTGTATATTGTGTGGTTATGTGTGTGTATGTGTGTATGTATGTGTATGTGTGTATTGCATGTATGTATGTGTATGTGTGTGTTATGTGTATGCATGTATGTGTGTGTATTATGTGTATGTGTGTGAATGTGTGAATGTGTATGGGTGTACTCATGTTCATGTGTTTGGAATTTCACATGCACAGAAGCTAGAGGTTGATTTTGGTCATCTTTCTCAATCACTTTCTAACTTAGTTTTTTGAGACAAAGTCTCTCACAGGACCTGATGTTCACCAACTTGGATAGACTGACTGGCCAGCAAGCTCCATGTCTTTACTCCCTGTTTTCCCAGGTCTTCCATTACAGACACATGCTGCCATGCCTTGCTTTATAGGTGGATGCTGGGGTTCCAATTCAGTCCCTATGCTTGAGGAACAAGGACTTTACCAACTCACCCAATTTTCTAGCTTATTTTCTTCATTTTTTTTAATGCTAGCCATTTTCACTGGCATAAGATGGTATGTCATTATGTGTTCTGGCTAGTTTTCTGTCAGCCTGACACAAGTTAGAGTTATCTGTGAAGATGAACCTCAATTAAGAAACTGCTTTCATCAGATTGGTTTATTCGAAAGTCTGTAGGGCATTTTCTTGATTCAAGATTAATGTGGAGGAGCCTCGCCCACTAGAAACAGTGCCATTCCTAACACCATAGGCCTGGATAGCACAATGAAGAAGGTCAAGGGAAGAGGGGGGGAGCATGTCAGTGGCCCAGGCCCAGAAGCATCAGAGAGAGGGAGTGCTGTAGAAGCCCCTGCCCTGGCCTTGAAGCATCAGATAGAGGAGGATCATGACAGCAACCACAGCCACTGGCCCAGAAGACTCAGAAAAGGAGCATGGCAGTGGCCACAGTGGCCCAGAAGCACCAACAGCAGTGGCTTCCAGCAAATATATTAAAAAGGGAATTTTTTTCTGGGAAAGGGAAACTGTATACCAGCCAGCATCCACTGCCATCCTCTGTAGGAGATACCCCACCACATCGGTGACCACCAGAGCCAAAAACCTGCCTACACATAGAGGAGCAATCACCAGAGCCATGCCCCAACATGCACCTGGAGAAGTGACCATCTGAGCCTTGGACCCACCTGCTCCTGGAGGAGCAATCAGCGAAGCCACAGCAACCAAGCACACGAACTGAAGAAAGAGGGACCCCCTGAAGCACAGGCTCCACCTGGATCAATTGGAGGAAGAGATGGGTAGAAAACAGTGCAAGAAGACACTCAACAACATAAAGAGCAATATGGCACCACCAGAGACTAGTGGTTCTGTTGCTGTTTTCTCAGGTTAAAAAGGTGCAACATCAACAAAAACAGATGCTGGGAGTCAGATAGAAGGCTTACAGCACACTCATTTATTTAACAGAGAGGAAAAACTTGTATACTCGTCCAGCACCCAGGCATTCTGATCCATTGACAGTTGACATTTCATGTTCGGCTCTCATTGGCTAGGCACGATCAGTACCTCTGACAGTGCCTGTTGCTAGGCACTCAGGAAACACCACTTGGTCACTGCTTATTTAGGCACAGACAGAACCTTTGCCAGCTCCAGGCAGAGTCTGGCTCCTTTTGGTCTGGTAGGCCTTATCTTCCTACATGGTACTACAACAGCAAGACCTGAACACCCCAACACAGATGAAACAGAAGAAAATAGCCTTAAAAATAATTTTATAAAGATGATTCAGGCCCTTAAAGAGAAAATGAAAAATTCCCTTAAAGAAATATAGGAAAAGACAAACAAAAATTGAAACAAAGCAACAAATTCCTTAAAGAAAGCAAAGAAAAAGCAATCAAACATGTGAAGAAAATGGTTCAAGACCTAAAAACTGAAAAAAAAAAAGGCAATAAAGAAAACAAAACCCAAGGGAATTCTGAAAATGGAAAATCCAGTTAAACAATAAGGGACTACAGATGCAAGCATAAAAATCAGAATATAAGAGATGGAAGAGAGAATCTCAGGCACTGAAGATATGATAGAGGAAATAGATTCATCAGTCAAAGAAGATTTAAATTCAACAAATTCTTAACATAAAATATCCAGAAAATCTGGGCCACTATGAAAAGACTGAATATAAGAATAATAGGTATAGAAGAAGGAGAAGTCCAGCACAAAGGCACAGAAAAATATATTTAACAAAATTATAGAAGAAAACTTTCCCAACGTAAAGAAGGACATGCCTATGAAAGTATAAGAAGCTTACAGAACACCAAATAGACTAGACCAAAAAGAAAAATAATTCCCTCACCACATAATAATTAAAACACTAGAAAATACAGAATAAAAAAAGGAATATTAAGAGCTGCAAAGAAAAAAGATCAAGTAATATATAAAGGCAGACCTATCAGAATAATACACGACTTCGCAATGGAAACAATGAAAGAAAGAATGTCCTGGACAGGTGTTATGCAGACACTAAGAGACCATGGATGTCAGCCGAGACTACTATACCCAGAAAAGCTTTCAATCACCATAGATGGATATAACAAGATGTTCCAAGACAAAATTAGATTTAAACAATACCTATTCACAAATCCAGCCCTACAGAAAGTACTAGAAGAAAAACTCCAACCCAAGGAAGTTGGCTACACCCACAAAAACACAGGTAATTCACTAGAAAAATCCCAAAGAATGGAAATACATGCAATGCCAACAATAAAATAAAAATAGCAAGAACTAGCAATCATTGGACATTAGTATCCTTTAGTATAAGTGGACTCAATTCACATATAAAAAGACACATGCTAACAGATTAGTTATGAAAAGAAGAATCCATCCTTCTCCTGCCTACAAGAAACACTCCTCTACTTCAAAGAAAGACATTCCCTCAGAGTAAAGGTTTGGGAAAAGACTTCCCAATCAAATGGTCCTAAGAATCAAACTGGTGTAGCTATTCTAATATCTAACAAAATAAGACTTCAAAATAAAATCAATCAAAAGAGACAAAGAATGACATTTCATATTAGTCACAGGAAAAATCTACCAAGAGGAAATCTCAATACTGAACATCTATGCCCCAAATACAAGGGCACCCTCATATGTAAAAGAAGCACTTCTAAAGCTTAAATTATACATTAAACCCCACACACTAACAGTGGGAGACTTCAGCACTCTACTCTCACCACTGGACAGGTCAGTCAGACAAAAAGTTAACAGAGAAATAAGGGAACTAACAGACGTTATGACTCAACTGGACTTAAAGGACATCTATAGAACATTCCATCCAAACTTAAAAGAATATACCTTCTTCTCAGCATCTCATGGAACCTTCTCAAAAACTGACCACATACTTGGCAACAAAACAAACCTCAATAGATACCAAAAAATTGGAATAACTCCATACATCTTATCGGATCACCATGGCTTAAAGCTAGAATTCAATTCCAGAAAGCTCACAAATATGGAAATTAAATAATCCTCTCTTGAATCATCACTGGATCAAGGAATAAATAAGGGGAGAAATTAAAGACTTCCTAAAATTCAATGAAACTAGACACCAAAATACCAAATAATCCAATAAAAAAAAAGTGGAGAGCTAAACAGAGAATTCTCAACAGAAGAAACTCAAATGGCTGAAAGACATTTAAGGAATTGCTCAGCATCCTTAAGCATCAGGGAAATGCAAATCAAAATGACTCTGAGAAACGATTTTACACTTGTCAGAATGGTGAAGATTAAAAACACTGATGACAGCTTCTATTGGAAAGGATATGGAGTAAAGGGAACATTCCTCCACTGCTGGTACAAGTGCAATGTAGAGCAAATTTAGAAATCGGTATGGTGGTTTCTCAGAAAATTGGGAATCAATCTACCTCAAGACCCAGCAACACCACTTAGCTCTATACCCAAGAAATACTCAATCATATCACAAGGATGCTTGCTCAACAATATTCATAGCAACATTATTTGTAATAGACAGTATGAAGTTTTTATGGCCCAACAAACATCTACACTAACATAATAATCCAAATCAGACCAAATCAAACCAAATTTTAAAAATCCCAGGTTTAATGGATGCCAGTGTACCCAGGTGGCCTTCCAGTCAGAGAGGAGGAAGGAGAACCAGAAAGACAAGTTCAGGCCCGAGACCAAAACAAACCACTCACTGGGTGGAATCCCAAGTTATCTCCATAAAGGGAACTGGAACTTAGTTGAATCCTTAGGCTTTTGTTTGAGGTAGGAACCAATCCACTTCTCTATTCGTGGAGGCAAGGTCTGGCAATTAGCCACACCTGTTGACAATAACCTTGAGAGAGCAGCACTCTCTGCTCAACAGCCAGGTGGGACCTTTTTTTTTGTGGTTGCATTGCCTCTGTTCTTTTTTAATTTAATTTTATTTTTTATTGCTTTATAAATAATGCCATTCAAAATTTCCACTTCCTTCCCCCTCCTGTTTCCCTCCTGCTCCCCCACTCACCCTCCCCGCTCCCCCTCCAGTCCTAAGAGAGGGCAGGGTACCCTGCCCTGTGGGAAGTCCAAGGCCCTCTCCCCTATATCCAGGCTTAGGAGGGTGTGCATCCAAATAGACTAGGATCCCAAAAAGCCAGTACATGCAGTAGAGACAACTATGTTCATAGCAGCATTATTTGTAATAGCCAAAACCTGGAAACAACCTAGATGCCTCTCAATGGAAGAATGGATAAAGAAAGTGTGACGCATCTACACATTTGAGTACTACTCAGTGGCAAAAAAATAATGATGTCTTAAATTTTGCATGCAAATGGATGGAAATAGAAAACACTATCCTGAGTGAGATAACCCAGACCCAAAAATGTGAATATGGTATGTACTCACTCATTAGTGGATTCTAGCCATAAACAAAGGACATTGAGCCTATATTTCATGATCCTAGAGAAGCTAAGTAATAAGGTGAACCCAAAGAAAAAGATATATAGATCCTCCAGGGAATTGGAAGCAGACAAGATCATCAGGCAAAAGTTGGGAGCATAGATGTTGGGGTGGGGTAGGGGGAAGGGAAGGGGGAGAGAAGGGAGAAGGGGAGGGATGGGGACAGCTTGGGGAATGGGATAGTTGAGATGGAGGAAGGGCAGATATGGGAGCAGGGAAGAAGATATCTTAATTAAGGGAGCCATTTTAGGGTTGGAAGAGGCTTAGCTCTAGAGGGGTTCCTAGGTGTCCACAGATGGGGCCTTTGTTTGAGGTAGAAGCACAATAGCCTTGTATATTCTAACTCTCTAACCTTTGGTCTATGTGGAAACAGGCTCATGATTTTGGGCCTCCACAGTCTTGGCCCAGACAACAGGAGTGACCTGTAAAATATGCTTGAAAATGGATGAGATTAAAATAGGCTCTGGAGGCTGTTTGGTGTTTTTTTTTTGTTGTTGTTTTTTTTTTTAAAAAAAAAAAAACAGAGCTGGGTTTTGATACAGCAGAAGAACTTTTTCCAGGAACCTGCAGGTATCTGTAAGACAACTGGAACAGGAACATTTTAGAAGACAATTAAAGGAAAATTGAGAACTCTGGATCTTTGAAGTTACATCTGAAACCTATTAATCCTGGACTATGAAGACTGTGAAAGAGGCACACCTGTCCATATTTTTAGTAGGAAACTTAACAAGTGAAGTAATGAGTTACCAGTACCTTAAGTCATCAAATGCCATTAGACAGATCTAAGAGGATAAATGAGCAGAAATGAAACAGGTTTTTTAGCTACACAGGCAATCCCAAGTCTCTCCATAGTAGTCTTTGGCAAACACCAGTCTAAGAAGCAGTACTTGCCACTAGCTTCTGAGTCCAGGAGGCCCAAAATTTTCCTGTGCGGGGAGGATACTTGTCTTGGCAGGATTAGATGATCAATCCCCTGATGTATCATCCAGGAAGCTGATATGGTGGAATTCTACTTTTTGCTATGTGGGTAGTTCTGCCATACCCAAAGGCAAGCCTCCAGGCAGAAGGTCTTTGCAACCATGCATTTTCCTGGAGGAGCTATAGGATGCTGCAGGAGCAGGCATGTCTCTGTGTTAGAAGCTCTTTTGTTAAATGCCATACTCTTAGATCTGTAAAGGCACTTGGGAATTTGGGTACCATAACCTGTTAGGTATATTTAAATTAGGCATATAAGTTAAATTTAGAGATATAGTTTACCCATGTAGTTACAGTTTACCAATGATAATGGAGGCAAGAAGATTAGAAGGAATATTTTAGTAAATCAAAGAATTTTGGAGGCTGAATGTCTCCTTGGTAGGTCTAGCACACATTGGTACTCTTACCAGAGATGGTACTGAGGTCAAAATGGTGGCTATCCATGTGTTTGTAATGTTCTAGAGCTGTTGTAATGTGCAGTTGAAAGTTTCACAGATCTTAAAACACTCACACATACACACAGAGAAATAAGACAAGCATACTATGGAAACAAACATACATGCATAGACATAAAAGAAGCATAGTGTGGCCACATTATTTTAACAGACAGACAAAATAGAGCTTTTTTAGGAACTTGTGCCAGCTGACCAACTTAAAAATCCTGGTGTAGGCAGCAGAACCCAGGGAAGCACACAGGTGGTCCTATTAAGGACCAAATTCGAAGATGTTGCAAGAGAGAACAGAAACATAAGGATGGAACACCTATACAGTTTTAGAGCAGAAGGATGGGGAAAACGGATCCATTGTAGAGAGAATCTCAGAGTGAGACAAACAGCTAGAGAAGCAGGGAGGGGGAGGAGAGAAGGGGAGTGGGATCAGGAGCGCAGCATCCAGAAACCACGGGCATATGGAGACTTGTTTGTTTCATGTTAGGCGTTAAGGGATGTATGGTGTCATATAGCACCAATTTAAAAGGAGTTTTTGCAAAAAGCAGGCTGAGGGCATTTGAGGATCCAGCTTCCAATTGCAGGTGCCCATATTACAAGTCTATGCCAAGTCTTGGGACTCAAAGCCTGCCACTATGTGTCCACTGTGATAAGACACTTGAGTCGAAAACAGAGGGGTGTGGGAAATTCTTGGAAGAATGTCTCCTGTCTGAAGGAGACCCCACGAGGGCAAAGACTGCCTTGCCCCTTCTGGTGGGATTGGGTGCCTGGCACAGGCCCGTGACGTCAACAGACTGCCCGACAAATGTATAGGCACTGGGCCCTAATGGCAGGGACTCAAGAATGGGGACTCACACAGATAAAGCTGATCTTAGCCTGGTGGAGAGCAGGAGCAGGGGAGGGTGTTTTTTTTTTTTTTCCATACATTGTTTTGTTTTATTTTTTCCATTCAAGAACATAATTAAAGATAAAAAAAATTTTTTTCCTTTCTTCCCCTTCTCCCGGTCCCCTCCCACTACCCCCCACCCCTCCTCCCTCCCCCTTCTTCCTTGAAAGAGGGCATGGTGCCCTGCCCTGTTGGAAGTCCAAGGCCCACCCCCATCC